>JAGSHU010000134.1:0-17007 GCA_021533255.1 Ceriops tagal | reverse complement strand
AAATATACTCAATAGGCATTTATCCTTTCCCATACCTCATCTAAACTAATTATATAAAGGTTTCATATATATGTTATACCTCACACACACTCACCATAAGTTTTTGATGTGAGATTTGAAAACTTTATGAGTCACCTACCAACACAGGTATTAGCTTAATGATCACTTCAAATCATGTCATGTATATAATTCCTAATTTTTATTAGCAGAAATTTTTAGATTCTTTAAAATTAAAAACATTAGAACAATATGGTGTTGCACATATATATATATATATATATATATATATATATATCCACCTACAATAAAACCTAACTTTAATTAGAATGAGTGTATGAGGAACCAATACAAAAAATCAACGCAGTAATAAAATTATTTTGATTGAAATAAAAATTATAAAATTGTCGTACATTATAAGTATTGTTATTTCTACTTGTTGCATCTTACAGCTGCTAATAAAATTCATCGACCTCGTGAATTTATCTAAGTAGACGATTTGGGGTGACAAGTGTGGGATCATTCTCCGTAAAAATATGGCGGCTTTTGGTACTTTTTTCGGGTAGAAATATAGAAAGTTCCGTAAGTGATGGTTGAACGAGGACATATTCTTATGTTGGAACGTCGATGTTCATTCGTTGTCATATTATATAATATATCAAAAATTACTTGTGACGTTTAAACTTCAAAAGAAAATTTCTTTGATCACAATTCTCCCGCAATCACCGCGATTTCTTCTAGTCCTACACCGTTGTCTTGTTTGCTTTTTTGAATAGGCCATCAACATGATCTGCATATCACGTTCGAAAAAGAAAAAAAAAAAGGTTCCATTTTTTAGGGACCCCTGTACTGTCGAGTCTGTGAAAAGATACACTGTCTTTTTTTTTTGTTTTATTTCAAGAAAAATATGTTTGTGAAATTCAAACATATAATTTTCATATGACCATGAAATAAATTTAATTTTAGATCAAGATTTACCCTTATTAATTATCCACATAAATTCAATTAAAAATGTTAGTTGTAGGCTACCAGGGGTATGGTGTGATCAGATGAAAAGTTGTTTATCTTTTAGTCTCATTGCCAACCCGAAAAAAGTGCCAAATGGATCAACTTTGCTAATGACGAATTAAAGGCTTTTCATTTTCTTTTTTATTGATTTTCCCTCAATTGTGAGCAATACATTTTCTTTAAAAAAAACAATAAAGAATTATTAGCCTTGATGGAGGCCATCCGTACGGTGATCAAATGTTGTAATTAGAGAAGTGTTCTCAAATCTCACTGTTCAACCTATTAAACAATAATAATAATAATTTTTTTTTATAGAAAATGAATTTCGACTGGTGTCTCACTTAATACTTTTTTTTATGAAGATATCTCAAATAATAAAGAAGGGTCCAATGGCTCGATGACACCAGCGAAGTGTCAAAATTAGAAGCAATTAATGTCAATTTCCTTCCATGATGCATTCGTCAATCGAAATTAACCATAAACTCTAGACTACAGTGGATGGAGATAAGAACTCCTTTCAGTTAGCAAAGTAGATACAAATAAGAAGATATCTCTTAATTATTAAAAGTGATTATCAAGACGCAATAATATAAATAAATGGGTAACTGAAAAGAGTTTGAAATTTTGTTTCATTGTATTGTTTAATGACATTAATTA
This sequence comes from Ceriops tagal, assembly GCA_021533255.1. Lineage (NCBI taxonomy): Eukaryota > Viridiplantae > Streptophyta > Magnoliopsida > Malpighiales > Rhizophoraceae > Ceriops > Ceriops tagal. Next base: position 15,345 of record JAGSHU010000134.1, on the reverse strand, counting down.
TATAATAAAAAATTTGGTTTCTTTTATTTTTCGATTTCATAAACATAATACTTTTTTATATGCCGTCACAAAGTAAGGAATGGTCCGTTGCACAAGCTTTTGCTACGTGCTTTTGAGAGATTCTAGTTTTCGGCTATAAGCAGTTGAATGTAACACGGTTTGTTTTTGCTTTCTTTTTGCTACTGGTGGCCTTCCTTTAAGCTCAACACAGGGTGTTGCTCTAGGGTTGAGTCCGTTTTTGTCGATGTGCAAGTGGTTATTAACTTTTTTGTATAGGACTGATGCACAATGTTGTATGAGATATTTTGTATTTCGTAACCATTATTAATGTCATGAGTTCTTGATATTAAAAAATAAATAAAAAAAAACTCTAGACCATAGAAGCAATTTATAGCCTCTTTTTTTTTTGTTTACTTTTTCAATAGTCGATATTTCTTGCTTTATCTATGTTGCGACACCATGTTGATTGTTAGAGAACCTTTCAACATCAATTCCCACCATGTTCCGTTTTTATTTTTTGGGATATGAGGCTTACTAATTAAGGCATGAAATTATATCAAGGTCTTAAACTATAAGAAATTTCTAACAATTTTATTAATAATTGTCTCAAAAACAACTCAACTATGGTGGCAACATAACTAACAATACCGACAATAACTAGTAGCTTCCTACGTGGATTCGGAGAAAATATTGTATCTCTAAAAATTCCTACCACCACATTCCACTACAATATTCTCCTAGAAAAATGAAAAAAAAAAAAAAAAGATAAAAGCATAAAGTGATAGAAGTCTTCTTCCTGAGAGATCGCACCAATATTCATAGCCAAATAAATAACAGCTTCGATCTGGTAATTGCTAACTTGGCGAGGCCATTTGCGAAAACGTTACATTGACGCAATTGATAAGTAAACAAAATATTTCCTAGATTCAACCGCTTTACGTGCTGCAAAAACTGGAATCAGATACCAAGGTACACTACCCGTACCCATCAACCACGAGACCACAGTGAACGAGTTGCTCTTAATAATCGATTGTGCCTCCACTGCTTGTAGCTATTGCACCCAAAGATTGATAGCTTCTTTGAGAGCCAACAACTTCACTGTATTAATGGAGGTAGCGGCAATGGGTTTAGAGAAGGTGCATTGAATCTTGTCATCAGCCCACTCGACGAGCCTCCAATCCTCGTGAGTCCCAATGTGCCGGTAATAAAGGCATCCATATTGAATTTAAAACACCCAGCTGATTGTAGAGTTTTAACTTCTAGCAGGCTCTAATATGTGTAATGGCAAGCACGAAATCATTCTAGGTAAAGCATGTTTGAAGTCATTTGGCCTTGCACCACCAGAGCATCCGCACCCGAATAAGATCACCAATTTAATCCATCACAAAGGGCTTGTCCTGGAATAAGAGAGTCTTTCTGCCTAACCAAATAAATTAAACAATTGCGAAGAATTCCATTAACCATATATCAGCAGACCTGAAACAATTATATATAGATATTTTCCAAAAAATAAGATCCATAGAAATATGGTACTTTTTCACACCAATGTTGGGCATTAAAAATAATTATATGCTATGACAAAATCTTAAGGAACCAACTGATGCGAGCATAACACCACTACTAGGCTCCTGGATGGCCACATAAAAGCAAAAAAAGATGCCAAAGCCAAGAGAGCGAGAGCGGCAAGGAAATGAACACTTTTCATTTTACTTTTGTACAGCTTGTGTTGCTCTGGTTGTGGGCTGAGATGACTTCGCGGGGAGACAAGGTTATTTACGGACAAGAACCAAAAAGGAAAGTAATGAAAAGGATAATTCTGTCAATTGTGCTGACTTGGTGTAATGACGTGAATCAAACGGTGAAGCGAAGAGAAAATAAAATTATGATTGAATTGTGTGGGTGCCGTGTCAACCATTGGGACTGGTTGGACTCAAGATGATTATCCAGCCCAAATTACGGAAAGAAATACGGAAATACGGAAAGATGCAACTCCCTTTATTGTGTTACAACCTTTGATAACTTGGATACTTCATTTCAGGGGCTTTTCCTCTCTTCATTTCTTGTCACTTGGCTGCACATACAGCACGCACATACGGGGCTATTTATACTATAGCCTTGTGATGTCGGCTATTAGCAAATAAAGAAAAAAAAAAAAGAAAAACCTCAAGATATACAACTTGCAAGTGTCGGCAACACAATAATTACAAGCTCCAAAAATCTGTAAGGGATTGGTGAAAGAAGTTTCGACATCTAACACTACAGCCAGATGCTCCAGGATATTTGCAAGGACAAGACAATTGCCACATAATCTTGTCGGTAGAATGTTTCTACAGCTTTTTTGTTGATTCTGAGGTTTTCCGTCGGCGGCTTCTTAATTCATTAACCAAATTGTTTCTCAAGTTCCTTGACAACGTCCACGTTGACTTGGAAGGCCTTGGCAAGAATGTCCAGATTGATCGGGGGCTTTGATCCAAAGACAGCGTTTGCAATTGTTACGACACCAGGGTTTTGGCTGTTATTTGCGACGATTGCTGTTGCATTAACCTTTCCTGTGTTGAATTGGAAATGAATTTGTCCAAGTGGGAACACAAAGACATCCCCAGGGTTCAGGACTTTGGTGAAAAGGGTATTGTTATTCTGGTTGGATGCTACAAATCCAACAAGGAGGGTTCCCTCTGTAACCAACAAGATCTCACTGGCGAGAGGGTGAAAATGCGGCGGGGACAGGCCACCGACCGCAAAGTCAGCACGAACCAGGGAGAGGCCGAGAGTGTTGAGTCCCGGAAGTTGGTCAACCAAGACCGGTTTGACAGCGAAACCAAGTTTGCTGGCAGCAGTGTTTCCAGGGGTGTTGAGCCCTGCTTCGAAGAAGAAATCGTTTGCTGTTACAAGCTTTGGATCCTTGCAATACTTCCCATTCACGAACACTGCAAATATCAAACATTTGGTTGACATCAACCAAATCATCAATGCAATTCCGCGAATTGTACAAACAACTTGCAGTCTAGTTGAGACTCTAATAAATCGACAAAAAACAATTGACAGTACGTAACAAATAAATTCGATTGTTTCATGCAACAAATCTGCTATGAGAAAACTACATATTATACATAGATATGTCCAAAAGAAAAAACAGTAAATATAGATATATATGTTGGCATCCAAAATAGTTATAGATCATGATAAAATCTCAAGGACTCTAGATTTAAGGGCCAACTGATGCAAACGTACCACCATTAGGCTCCTGGATGGCCACGCAAAAGTCCTGAAGGGGACTGGGGTCATAGGCAAAGGCAAGGAAAGATGCCAAAGCCAAGAGAGCTAGAGCTGTATGGAAACGAGCCTTCTTCATCTTACGATAGTAGTCCTGTAGTGGGCTTGGAGCTTATGTTGCTTTAGTTGTGGGGTGAGATGACTTCGATTGGAAACAAGAGTATTTATACGAGAGAACCATTGAGCCAACCTTGCTAATATTACCAACTGGAAGTTTTCATTAATTATCTGTCATTTATTTCTTTTTTTTTAATTAGGATACAGAAAATTGAGCACTCAATTATAGAGGCAATATCTAGTGTTTCCTTGCATAATTCTATTAATTAATGGTCATTTTTATAGGCCATATAAACTGTCCTACCATAAGAGAGAAAGGTAGTTACTGCGCTCCTATTGCCTTGATGGCAACGCATTGATCATGATTGCTAAGGTTAAGAGTTTGAGGGCCGGTAGCAGAAATAGTTACAATTAAACAAACCCCATAAACAAAAGAAGGATAGGTTACCAAACTCGAAATATTCTTGCACAGAAATGGCAATTTTGTGATTTAGGGTTTGCTTGTTGTTGTTAGGAGTTGCTTGTCGGGGCCTTGTAATTCTTTGGGTTCTTTGACTGTTGTTTGTGTTCATTGGTGAAGGAGTTCAATCTCTAACCGCCGGTTGGTGGTAGACCTAAAGGCCTCCCTTAAACCCCCTTAAAAACACAACTTCCCTATCTTCCTCTCTCTTGTCCCACTCATCCTATGACTCTCAGTTCCACTCGACTCATAGCCCATTGGTAATTCGGTACCCATCACATCTTTTTTTATCAAACCTTAGTGCCACAACAACCGATTGAGTGAGATTTGTTTATGCTAGGATTTGCATTAGTGGATGACGTTGTCAAGTTAATTTAATAATAGATAGGGTAACTGTTTTGGAGTTCTCAAATTAAGAGCATGTCTTGCAAAAATGTAGGTGTCGGCGAGTATTGTTAATAGATGATGTCATTGTTTACTTGAACATTAATGGAAAGTTTCTTAATCTTATCGGATTTCTTGGTATAAAATTGGTGCAGCACTCTGGAATTGAGTACTTCACAAAAGATGGCAATATCTAGTGATTCCTACCAAAATTCTACTAATTAATTGTCATTTTTTACAGGCTATATGAGCTGTCCTATATTAAGGGAGAACGGTAGTTCACCAAACCCAAAGTCAGTCCACTGCAAACCAAAAAGGAAGCGAAATCCAAAACCCTGAATGTGAACTATGAAAAGATTATAGAGCTACAGAAGTCCTACTCCTTCTACTGTTTAGTAAAACGGTAGGTTACCAAACCCAACATCTTTCAACCCTCGTGCAGGGGGAGAATGTTAGTAAATTATCATAACTTCGTTGGCATGTATGTGTAACCAAGCAGTGACACTTTACATTAATGTTAAAGTATGCAGGCTTTCATGCTGGCTAGCCGGCAAGTAGCTGGTAGTGAGTGAGGGAGATGGGCTAGTGAGCACGTGGGCATTAGCTAGTCGACCATGATTGTCTACCAAACATGTACATTATAGGCGGCGTACAGTTGCCACGGCGACTTGTAGGTGCCTACATGCCTAGCGTTGACCTTGCATTCCAACAATTAATATACTGACTGCGCCAAATTACTTAGCTCCCATCCTATATTTCGTCAGGGATGAACATATAAAATGAAGAATTTAGATACTTGTGCGAATCATTCCATTGGTTGTTCCCAAGAGAGAAAGCTATTTATGTAATTTATGTTCAACCATTGCCATGTCATTCTCCCCAAATCAGTTACGAGCAAACTACCATTAGAGATTTATCGAACCGCATAGGTAAGTCTTGATCTAACTATAAGGTCACTTTATGTGACCTCAACGATACAAGTGCGAGGCATGAAAATTTCTCATGTACCAGGACATCATTTTTCAGTGGTTTATTGGACCATGAATTCAAATCTAAGATTTCCTGGATCCATGCTTAAACACTTTTCTGGACATTGAGCTCGAACCGTAGAACATCTGCGATCCATACTGCAGTGTTTATGCTCCATCGCATTGTTAGATGACATGATAGGTCTGTGTAAAGCATTCATTTGATAATCCATATTCAAGAATGATTATCTAATAAAAGAATCGGAGAAATTAAAAAAAAAAAAACTCCAACAGTTTAACTTAGTCGATTTTTTTTTCTCAATGTCAACAAATCCACAATTCTGTTTTTTTTCCTTAACAGCATTACCAGTTTTTATTCATAGTATCTCTAAGAAAAGGGAATGCCCAGCAAAATACCTTAACAGAAGGTCCTTTGCAAGATCACCACCCCAAATAGTAAAGCTCAAAGCAAAAAAAAAAAAAAAAGAAAATGCAATTACAGCATCTCCTAGTTGAACACAACGCAGTACCTTTCTGTCATATCCTTTACTTTCAATTTTCTGTTCAGTGCCACCTTCTTACTAGGGTCGCCTTTCCTCACATACCGTTTGCAAGGAGTAGCCTTAATCGGGGTAGCTTCCCCATTCCTCTAGAGCCTTTGCTGGACACACAACAGTTTTAATTCCAAATCCCTTTTAAATTTAAGGGTCGACAAGAAAAAATTTTGAGTGAATGAAAAATTTTTAATCTCATTTAAATTATATATAATATTTTTACAGTTGCGACATCCCGTTGTCTCTATCCAATGTGGCTCCGCTACTAACTACACAATCCAGAGCATAGACAAGTACACAGGCACATGGATGGAAAAATACGTCTTCCTTGCCCATCGAGTTGGCGGAAAAGGTGCTATCAAAATTTGGAACCTGGGTCACATTGGAGACGTGGCAGAGTAATTACCATTATTATGGTGGAATTATACGCTTATATCCATTCAACCACCGTAAAGTTAAAGACATAAGTTCATAATTAAAAGATCAGGTAACCTACAGCATGGCCAAGGTCGCCCGGTATGAGTTGTGGCCACAGCCCAGCACCTAATGAACAGTAGTATGCATGGCCAACCACAACGCGTGATGAACTCGTGCTCAGAGCAGGTATTTGGTGAGTATAATTATATGATAATGACATTAATTGTATATGCTTGGACAAAAAAAAAAAAACTTCTTTTTTTTCTTTTCTTTTTTTTCTTAATTACAGTTCTCATTTGTGGCAGCCATCATAATTTATTCATATCTAATGCAAATGAGAAACTAATTATTACATAACTACTATTTATTTTCGCCTAAACGAAACATATGGCAAAATGAGGTTATTGGAAATGAAGTCGTCTGAAAATTCAAATACAAAAGGGAAACCACATATTTCATATTTATTGTTTAGAATTTAAAAAAAAAATTAATATCGATATTGGCCTCTGATAATTATTAGACATTAGCCTAATGACCACCTAATGTTACACACACACACACACACACATATATATATTCCAATTACAATAAAACCCAACTTCAATCAGAACAAAAGTGTGAGGAACAAAAAAAAAATGTAAATTTAAAAAAAGAAGAATGCAGTAAGAAAATAATTTTGATTAAAATATGTTGGAATATGCCTTGTATTCTAAATTACCCTTTTGCCATTCTTCTAGTCCTATATAAATAGACATATTAGGATTAGGAGAAGTAGAGAGAATTTTGAGAGGTGAGTCACGCTCTTTGTATCTTGTAACATACTTTCTCAACTAATAAGAGAATTCCTCTGTCCTTTCCGTGGATGTAGGTCACGTCGACCGAACCACGTAAAATTCTGGTATTACTTTCTTCTTCGATTTACCATCTGCAATAACAAATTGGTATTAGAGCCAAAGAAAAAAAAAAAAAAGTTTTTTCTCTCTCTTCGGCCACCCACACCACAGCCTCTCTCCGTCCCACCGAGAAAAAAAAAAAAAAAAACAATTTTTTTCTCTCTCCGGCCACCCACGTCACCGGAAAATTTTTTTTTCTCTTGATACGATTCGATCTCGAATCCGAAGGCCAGACAAGCTGAGCGACTGGAACTCCACCGCCGACCACCCGTGCAACTGGACCGGAGTCACCCGTGTAGAGAGAAACGCAGAGAGAGAAGCAGAAGGAGGAAGAGAGAGATCCAAACAAGGCCGACCTGCATCTCACACCGGCGACCTCGTCGAACAGCCTAGCGGTCCGTTTAAGTTTCGGCGTGCAGATCCGACGGAAGAAAGGAACAGATCGGGTTCCAACGGGTCGGAATTACGGCGAGCTGCACAGTAGATCGACGGGAGCCGTTAGTTCTGTTTTAACGCCGTCAGTACTGTTTTAACGCCGTTAATACTGTAGCGTCGGAGGAAAATTGTGATTTGGGCCATAAATTTGTATTCTTCAATTTTCATTTTGAGTGTTTTGTTGCAATGACTTCTTCATCTTCATCAATGGTGAAGTCTGAAATTGAGAAGTTCGATGGAAACACTAATTTTGCATTGTGGCAAGTTCGAATGATGGCAATTCTGACGCGAGAAGGTACAAAAAGGGCCCTATTTGGTAAGGAGAAGAAACCGGAGTCAATGTCCGATACAGATTGGGATGACATGGATGAAAGAGCTCTATCCTCGATCCAACTCAGTTTAGGAAATGAAGTTTTGAGAGAAATCCTCGGTGAAAGAACATCAGCTGGTGCGTGGTTAAAATTAGAAAGTCTGCACATGACGAAATCTTTGACTAACAGACTCCAATTAAAACAACGCCTTTATACTCTTCGTATGTCAGAAGGTACTTCTTTGAAATCACATATTGGAGAGTTTAGTTCAATTGTTACTGATTTGAGTAAAATTGATGTTCATATTGACGATGAGGATCAAGCCTTATTGCTATTGTGTTCTTTGCCTCCTTCATACAAGCATTTTAGAGATACTATGATCTATAGCAGGGAAGATATTTCCCTTGAGAATGTCAAGACTAATTTGCAGGCCAAGGAGAAAATTGATAGTAGTTTGACATTTTCTGAGACATCAGATCAGAGTGTTGGTTTGATTATTGATCGAGGAAGATCAAAGGAGAGAGGTCGGAATTCAAGTAAATCAAGATCGAAATCAAGGCACAAGAATCTGACATGCAATTATTGCAAGAAGAAAGGGCACATCAAGTCTGATTGTTACAAGTTGAAAAACAAGCAGAAAGTAAACGACAGTAATCAGAAGAATCATCCACCAGGAGAAGCTCATGTGGTAGCAAATGAGAGTGATGATATGCTTTGTGTCACTCAAGGCCAAGGCAGATTTCAAGATACCTGGATCATGGACACTGGAGCCTCGCAACATATGACTCCTAACAGAGAATGGTTTTCCACTTACAAGTCAATTAATGGTGGTGTTCTGTTAGGAAATGATCATGTCTGTAAGGTTGCTGGGATTGGTACAGTGCAAATCAAGATGCACGACGGTGTCATTAGGACCTTGTCTGAGGTCAAACACATTCCAGATTTGACGAAGAATCTTATTTCTTTAGGCACTCTTAAGAAGAATGGCTGCAAGATTGGGTGTGAAGGTGGAGTTTTGAAGGTTTCCAGAGGTGCTCTTGTATTGATGAAGGCTGCCAGAATTGGCACATTGTATTTCTTGCATGGTTCGACAGTCACAGACTCAACTGCAGTTTCTACTTCAGTTTCAGATTCAGACGTGACGAAGTTGTGGCACATGCGGCTGGGACACATGAGTGAAAGAGGTATGGCTGCCTTGAGTAAAAGAGGTCTTTTGTGTGGTCAAAACACTGAAAAATTAGAATTTTGTGAGCATTGTGTTTTTGGGAAGCAGAAGAGGTTGAGTTTCAGTACAGCCATCCATAAAACAAAGGGAACATTAGACTACATCCATTCAGATCTTTGGGGTCCTTCTCAGGTTCTCTCTAAAGGTATGGGTGCTGCTTATATGCTCACTTTCATTGATGATTTTTCTCGTAAAGTTTGGGTATATTTTTTGAAATATAAAAGTCAAGTGTTTGAAACCTTCAAGCAGTGGAAAACTTTACTTGAAAAACAGACTGGGAAGCAAATTAAGAGACTGAGAACAGATAATGGCCTTGAATTTTGCAATAACAAATTCAATGAGTTTTGCAAAATTGAAGGCATTGTACGACACCGCACAGTTGTAAAAACTCCACAGCAGAATGGAGTTGCAGAACGCATGAATAGGACTTTGATAAAGAAAGCTAGATGTCTGTTATCCAATGCAGGTTTGGGCAAGGAGTTTTGGGCAGAAGCTGTTAATACAGCTTGTTGGTTGGTAAATCGATCTCCTTGTACTTCCATTGAGTGTAAGACACCTGAAGAGGTATGGTCAGGCAAACCTGCAAATTATTCTGATTTGAAGATATTTGGCTGTCCTGCTTATGCTCATGTTAATGAGGGAAAGCTTGAACCAAGGGCTAAGAAATGCATTTTTCTTGGCTATGCTTCTGGTGTGAAAGGTTATAGGTTGTGGTGTCCAGACCCTAAGTCTCCAAAATTCCTCATCAGCAGAGATGTGACATTTGATGAATCTGCTATGTTGCATCCAAAAGAGGAAGTCTTAAGGCCAAACGATGAAGATAGTGGGAGTTCCACACAGCAGGTGGAGTTTGAAAGTGATATTCCTTCTAAGTCAGGTCAACAGATTCAGGTTGACACTTCAGAAACAGTCGAGGATACTCAAGATACTCAACAGGCACAGCCGTACAGTATCGCCAAAGACAGACCCAGAAGGACTATCAAGCCACCAGCCAAGTTTTCATACTCAGATTTTGCTTATTGTTTGGCAGTAGCGGAAGAGGTGGAGTACAATGAACCTAGAAACTACTCAGAGGCTGTCACTTGTGCCGAATCTTCCCAGTGGAGTATTGCTATGACTGAGGAAATTGAGTCCATGCATAAGAATCAGACTTGGGACTTAGTGAAACTTCCCAAAGATAAGAAGACTGTTGGCTGCAAATGGATCTACAAGAAGAAGGAGGGAATCCCAGGAGTTGAAGATGCAAGGTACAAGGCACGTCTGGTTGCAAAGGGCTATAGCCAGAAAGAAGGGATTGACTTCAATGAGGTGTTTTCTCCAGTTGTAAAGCACACTTCCATTCGTGTGCTTCTAGCTATGGTTGCTATGTATGATATGGAACTGGAGCAGCTTGATGTCAAGACTGCTTTTCTACATGGCAATCTTGAGGAAGTCATCTATATGGATCAACCAGAGGGTTTCCAGATTGAAGGCAAGGAGGATCATGTTTGCAGGTTGAAGAAATCCCTATATGGTTTAAAGCAGTCTCCTAGACAATGGTATAAGAAGTTTGACAGCTTTATGGTAGGTCATGGTTACTCAAGGAGTAAGTATGACAGTTGTGTCTACCATAGGAAGCTTCATGATGGATCATTTGTTTATCTGCTACTATATGTAGATGATATTCTTGTTACCTCTACAAGCATATCTGAGATTAATAGTTTGAAGAAGCTACTTGGTAGAGATTTTGAGATGAAAGATTTAGGAGCTGCAAAGAGGATTTTAGGCATGGAGATCACCAGAGACAGGCAAGCAGGAGAGTTGCGCCTTTTGCAGAAAAGGTACATCGAGAAGGTTCTTGATCGCTTTGGGATGATGAGTTGCAAACCGGTAAGTACTCCTTTGGCTTCACACTTCAGACTTTCAGCCTCTTTGTCACCCAATAGCTTAGAGGAGGAGGAATATATGTCACATGTTCCATACTCTAGTGCAGTGGGTAGTGTTATGTATGCTATGGTTTGCACTCGTCCAGATATTTCGCAGGCAGTCAGTGTGGTCAGTAGATATATGGCTAATCCTGGGAAAGCACATTGGCAAGCAGTTAAATGGATACTTCGGTATCTTAGAGGCACTACAGATGTAGGACTGATGTTCAGCAGAGGCAGTAGGTTGTGTACTGGTTTTGTGGATTCTGACTATGCAGGTGACCTTGACAGAAGAAGATCAACAACTGGTTATGTTTTCACTCTTTCAGGCAGTGCCATTTGTTGAAAGGCAACATTGCAATCAACAGTTGCTCTTTCCACTACTGAAGCTGAGTACATGGCAATAGCAGAAGCAGTCAAGGAAGCTATTTGGTTGAAAGGTTTGGTCACTGATTTGGGTTTATCACAGGAAACTACCACCGTATTCTGTGACAGTCAGAGTGCTATACACTTGACCAAAAAATCAAGTGTATCATGAGAGGACCAAACACATTGATGTCAGATACCATTTCTTACGAGATGTTATATCTCAAGGTTTGATTTCAGTGAAAAAGGTCGCTACTGCAGACAATCCAGCTGACATGTTGACGAAACCAATTTGTTCTAACAAGTTCAAGCATTGCTTGGACTTGATTGGTGTTCGTTTTGCTTGACTGGCTCTAAGGGGCCATTTGGAGGAGAGACAGAAGGATTTTATTTTGTTGTGTGTTTAGAGAATACAATGCAAGGTGGAGATTTGTTGGAATATGCCTTGTATTCCAAATTACCCTTTTGCCATTCTTCTAGTCCTATATAAATAGACATATTAGGGTTAGGAGAAGTAGAGAGAATTTTGAGAGGTGAGTCACGCTCTTTGTATCTTGTAACATACTTTCTCAACTAATAAGAGAATTTCTCTGTCCTTCCCGTGGATGTAGGTCACGTCGATCGAACCACGTAAAATTCTGGTGTTACTTTCTTCTTCGATTTACCATCTGCAATAACAAAATAGAAATTATAAAATCTTGATAGATTATAACTATTATTATTTTTGCTTATTACGTCCTACAGCTACTAATAACATTTATTGAACTCGTAAATTTATTGAGGTAGTCGACTTGGGGAGACAAGCGTGCGTGATTAATCATTTTCCATAAAAATATGGTGGCTTTTAGTTCTATTTTCATGTAGAAACATAGAAAGTTTCGCATGTGATGATTGAAAGATCACATATTCTTATGTTGGACCTTTGATATGCTTTAACTTGTCATATTATCCAAATATCAAAAAAGTACTTGTAATTACCAAAATTAGAGATGGATCTCCATGAAATATCGTATTTGGGGAGAGTGTTGATGACTAACAAAAGAAAATTTCTTTAATTACAATTCTCTCATGTAGCGGTAATGACCGCGATTTCTTCTAGTCCTACACCGTTGTCTTGTTGCCATTTTTGATAGATCGTTAACAAGATCTCCATCTCGAGTTTTAAAAAAAAAAAAAAAAAAAGTTCTATTTTTCGGAGACATGTATACTGTAGAGTCCATGGAAAGATACGGAGTCTTACTTTTCTTTTACTAAAAGTATGTTTCTAAAATTCAAACACGTAATTTTCATAATTTAAAGAAATAAATTGAATGTTAAATCAAGAATTACCCTTGTTAATTTCTCTTATAAATTCCATTAAAAATATTAGTTGTAAACTATCAGTAGTATGATACGATCATGTGAAAAGTTGTTTAACCTTTAGTCTCACTGCCAATCCAGTAATCAATTTTGCTAATGATGTATTGAAGGCTTTTCATTTTCTTTTTTATTGATTTTTTCCTCACTTATGAACAATTCATTTTCTTTTTTTTTAAAAAAAAAAACAATGAAGAATTATTAGCCTTGAGGGAGGCCTGCTGTACAATTATCAAACGTTATAATTAGAGAAGAGTTCTCAAATCTCATTGTTCAAGCCATTAAACAATAATCACAATAATTTTTTTGAAAAAATCTGACTGATGCTTAGCTTAATATTTTTTTTATTGGTTGTCTGAAGATATCTCACATAATAAGGAATAATCCAATAGATCGATGACAATGGCGAAGTGACCAAATTAGAAGCAATTTTAGGCATTTTCCTTCCATAATACATTTGTCTATCGAAACTAACAAGAAACTCTAGACTATATCATTCAAGACCAACTACTATCCCAAGTCTTTCCCCTTTAACTTTGTTATTTCTCATGTATCACACTTTTTCCACGCATATTTTTGGAACAACCGCAAATAATGAAAAATATTGTACTTAGAACTCCTCCTATGCTGGTACTGGATGCATCACAATGCACCTCAAAGACAAGATCGAAGATTGGTGATGCAAGGACTGAGGCTGTGCTAACTTTTCGTTGAGATGTTCAAAACTTTTTGGGCTGCACTCATCCACTCAAAAACTGCTTTCTTCGTACAAGAGGTGAGCGGAGCTGTAATGATACTAAGATGTGCAATGAACCATCGGTAGAAAGAAACTAGGCCATGAAAGCTTCGTACACATTTGTTAGAGTTGGGCCATTCTTGGGTCAACTTGATCTTAGCATCGTCAACTTAAAAACACTCTTTTAAGATGTGAAATCCCAAGAATAGGATTTGTGGCACCATAAAGTGGCACTTGGCAAGGGCTACATACAAATGTTCTCCTTGTAACACACGACACTTCTTAAAGGTGCTGCAAATGCTCATTAATGGACCTATTAAAAATCAAAATATCATAAAAATAAATTACAATAAATTTTCTAAAAATTTGCTTCAAAACTTGTGAATAGTTCAATCGACAATTTGAATGGCATAACTAGATATTTAAATAATCCATCTTTGGTTTTAAATACAATTTTTCATTCATTTTTAGACATGATTCTAATTTAATGATCTCTATTTTTTAAGTTTAACTTTCATAAGATGATTTTACCAGAAAGTTAATCCAAGATATCATCAAGATAAGAGATAAGGAATTAGTATTTGATAGTGATCTTGTTGATTGCCTTACTATCATTACACATTCTCAAAATGTCATCTTTCTTAGACACCAAAAGGGTTGGTATGACTCATGAACTTAGACTCTTCCTTATAAAATCCTTACTGAAGAGTTTCATAACTTGTCACTACAATTCTTCATGTTCAATTAGATTTATTTGATGATAAGATAGATTAGGTAGTGAAGTACTAGACATCAAGTGAATTTGATGTTGAATGTCTCTTGTAGGAAGAAGACTAGGCGGTAAGTTTGATGAAAACACATCCTTAAAACTCTTTGAAAAGAAACTAAACTTGATGGGGTATGCGAGATGCACGTCAATGGGCTCTCTAAGTGGAATTTGGACTACATTACTATAAAATCAATTAATATCCTTTTCAAATTTAACTCTAAACTGTAGACATTTTTTTTTTCTTTATGATTTATTAAAATCAAATAATTATAGTACCTGTTTAGGAAAAATTCACATACAAGAAAATAATTAGATTTCAATCATACTTAAGGTTTTTAACATTGATCTTTGAATTTATCACTTAAATACGAGATTCAATTTTTAAAATTTTCTAAGTTGACTCATCTTTTAAAAAATAATATTCTAATTGCTCCAATTTAATTAAGTCCTATCCTAGATCTAATTTGCCACGATCGATATATGAGAAGAATAACGTTATTCCCACGAGAGAAAGCTATTTTTGTAATTTATTGATCATCTCATTATCACCTAATGATATTTAGTTACAAGCCAACTACCGCTTTTTTTTTTTTTTTTAACGAGACCCTTTCGAATTTTGCATCCTAACTAGACCGCAGGCCAATCGTATTCTCCTTTTATTTATGTCTATTAGAAATTTATCGGACCAAAGAGCAAGTTTCATTAACCTTATAGATATATATTTTTTTTATAAAAAAAAAAACATGTTCCTCGCCATTCATCTTTTCTAAAGGGTATGATGCAAGGCTGACTGTTAACCATGCAATTATTAGGTCTTCAAATCCATGCTTCAGTGTTCAGATTGTTAAGTCTCCATGTTCATGAGTCATGACTGTGCCTTTTGTCTGGTGCTCAATCTTGTCACTATAACTAGTATATAAACATTTTTCTTTTTCTTTTTCTTTTTCTTTTTCACATTTAGAAATGTGATACTTCCAAAGATATAAAAAATTGGAAAGGTATTCCACTGGCGCGGTTGAAAAGACTTGATATAATGTCGATTGCTCGTGGTTTGAGATATGGACAAATATTCTAGCGGATAAGAAGAGGAATGCTGATATTGATTTGAGAAAAGAGAGCTTAAAAGAGTTATAATTAATAATATTCTTTCAAGGAAAACACAAGTTTTGACTCTAATAGGTTTTCACATTTTTAAAGTTTAAGAAAAAATGTGAAATACATAGATTTACTCTTATTT
>JAGSHU010000133.1:0-17026 GCA_021533255.1 Ceriops tagal | reverse complement strand
AGAAATTTTTTCTTGTCTTGGACGATTTTTGAAACGCAAATTATGATCAGTGAAATAATTTGCAGAAACCTTTAATGTTTGGAAAAAGTGAAAGTAAGATCCTTGTCACATCACGGAGCCTACATGTTGCAGATCGCGGCAAGACTTCTCCAACTCATCAGTTACTCACAGTATTGTTACTTATATTTCATGTTGTAGATCGGGTGGTGAGAAATATTTCATCACAATTATAGATGACTACTCACGGTATTGTTACTTATATCTACTGCATGAAAGGTCTCAGTCAGTAAACACCGTATAGGTGTTTATTGATGAAGTGGAAAGGCAGTTAGATAGAAAAGTAAAAGTGATTGAGTCAGAAATGGGTGGTGAATATTATGGAAAATTCAATGAAAGAGGATAATGTCCTGGTCTATTTGCGAAACTTCTTGAAAGTCGAGGCATATGTGCACAGTATACAATGCCTGGTACACCACAACAGAATGATGTAGCGGAAAGGCGGAATCGCATGCTTATGGATATGGTTAGGAGCATGTTAAATTATAGTACTGTACCTTTATCCTTATGGATGCATGCATTAAGGACTATTGCATATCTGCTGAACAGAGTTCCTAGTAAGGCTATCCCCAAAACTCCTTACGAGTTATGGACAGGAAGGAAACCCAGTTTGAGACACCTCTATGTTTGGGGTTGTTTAGCAGAAGTAAGGATATATAATCCATATGAAGGAAAGCTTAATGCAAGAACCATAAGTGGTTATTTCATTGGCTATCCTGAAAAGTCGAAAGGGTACAGGTTCTATTGTCCTAACCATAGTACTAGAATAGTTGAGTCTGGTAATGCTCGGTTCATTGAAAGTGGCCAGTTCAGTGGGAGTGGGGAATCACGAAAGATGGATATTAAAAAATTACAAAATGAAAGATCCATAGTGAGTACTCCTACTCAGGTTGGTATCCTCACACCCAGTGTTTCTACTCAAATTGTTGTTCCTTATGTTGCATCACAGTCACGTGACATGCAAGGACAACAAATTGATACTCGAAACACGCAAAGTGAACACATAAGAGATGAACCAAGTGACAATGTTCAATTTACAAATGAACAAGTGATACCATAAGAAATAGCATTATGGAGGTCTACAAGACAGAAAAGGCCAGCTGTTTTGAATGATTATGTGGTTTACTCACTTGAGCATGAATCGGAATTGAGCATTGATAAAGATCCAGTCTCATTTGAACAAGCCATGGAATGTAATGATTCTGAAAGGTGGTTTAATGCCATGAAGGAAGAGATGAAATCGATGGATGTAAACCAAGTCTAGGAACTAGTAGAGTTACCTGAAGGATCAAAACGAGTTGGCTGCAAGTAGGTCTTCAAGACCAAACGAAACTCGAAAGGTAACATCGAAAGGTATAAGGCTAGACTTGTTGCCAAAGGTTTCCCTCAAAGGGATGGTATTGACTAGAAGGAGACTTTCTCTCCAGTCTCTAAGAAAGACTCCCTAAGAATTATTATGGCTTTGGTGGCTCATAATGATCTAGAGCTTCACCAAATGGATGTAAAGACCGCCTTTCTAAACGGTGACTTGGAAGAGGAAGTGTATATGAACCAACCTGAAGGTTTCACCACTACCGGGCAAGAAAATTTGGTGTGTAAATTAAAGAAATCGATATATGGACTGAAACAAGCCTCCTGACAATGGTATATTAAATTCAATAATACCATTACGTCATACGGTTTTGTAGAGAACACTGTTGATCGGTGTATCTATATGAATGTCAGTGGGAGCAAGTTCATTATATTAGTCTTATATGTCGATGACATTCTTTTGGCTGCTAATGACATAGGTTTGTTACATGATGTAAAGAAATTTCTCTTTGATACTTTTGAAATGAAAGATATGAATGAGGCATCCTATGTGATAGGAATAGAGATATTTCGTGATAGATCATAAGGATTGTTAGGATTGTCTCAGAAAGGCTATATCGATAAAGTATTAGAGAGATTTAGAATGGAAAATTGCTCAACAGGAATAGTTCCAATTCAGAAAGGGGACAAGTTCAGTGAATTGCAATGTCCAAAGAATGATTTGGAACGGAAAGTGATGGAATCAATTCCCTATGCATCACTAGTTGGAAGCCTGATGTATGCGCAAACATGTACTCGGCCGGACATCAGTTTTGCAGTTGGAATGTTAGGCCGATATCAAAGTAATCCTGAAATGGATCATTGGAAAGCCGGAAAGAAAGTACTTAGGTACTTACAAGGCACCAAGGACTATATGCTTACTTATAAAAGATCAAGTCATCTTGAAGTAGTAGGCTATTCGGATTCAGATTATGCTGGATGTGTAGACTCGAGGAAATTTACATTTGGTTACATGTTTCTCCTAGCTGGAGGAGCAGTTTCCTGGAAAAGTAGGAAGGAGTCTGTCATTGCTACTTCTACTATGGAGGCTGAATTTGTAGCATGCTTTGAGGCTATTGTTCATGCATTATGGTTGCGAAATTTTATCTTAAGGCTTGGTTTGGTCGACAGTATAGAAAAGCCGTTAAGAATTTACTGTGATAATTCCGCAGCAGTTTTCTTCTCTAAGAATGATAGGTATTCTAAAGGTGCGAAACATATGGATTTGAAATATCTATCTGTTAAAGAAGAAGTGCAAAGCCATAGAGTGTCCATTGAGTATATTGGCACTGAGTTGATGATAACGGACCCGTTAACTAAAGGTTTGCCACCGAAAACATTTACTGGACATGTTGATCGGATGGGCATTATGGACAGGTCCTCAATCTCTTGAAAGCCGATATTTTGTACTGCTCATATCATTGTGACACTCATGAATTCAATTAAAGTTATGGTTTTACTTGTGCTTTGTTATCTCTGTTCAGTTGTATACAATTAGAGTTTGTGAGATAACTAATAGCATATATGGGAATGACAATTTAAAGTTTCAATGTTCCTCAATAAGGTTATTATGAATTATGATGATTATGTGATACATGGAAGGAATCATGTCGCTAAAAGATATGTGACCGCCATGATCCGATCATTTTAATTCAATTAAGTATTGTAATTTGATGATCTTTAAGGATTGTGCGCACTTATCTGTTATTGATTCATCAAGTCATAACATGGGCCAAGTGGGAGATTGTTAAATTAATTAACATGAGTGGCCCATGTTATTTAAAGTATGACCTAAAATAAAAGGCCTAATATGATGGTCGGTTAGGCATAATGGCAATTTAGATCATCGGGTTTAAAATCCCTCCACTCTCCCTATTAAGAATAACCGTTACAGGAAGAGGAGTATTCTTCCATTTAAGATAACTGTTACAGAAAGGGAGGGGCTTCCTATTTAAGGTAATGGTTACAGGAAAGGAAGGATGTGTATCTCTATATATATACACCTTTCCTGGGACTTTTAACCATCAGAGAGAAAACCTAAAGAAAAGTAAGGGAAGAGTAGGACAAAAGAGAGAAGCGTTCAGGAACGAACGGAAAAGGATTTTCATCTCCGCTACGGGATATCAGCATAATGGACAACGGTATGTTGATTTTATTACAGTTTTATTGCTAGTATTCGCATAAAGAAAAATTCTGTATTATGGAAATAAGAATTTCATAAAAAGAAATCCTTGAAAAGTACTAACATTAGGAGGTTATCCGATTCGGTTGCCAGTTTGTATAATTTAGAAACCTTACTCTTGGAGGGTTGTGCTTATCTTGTGGAGCTACCAGCCACAATTTTCAAATTGATCAACTTGTCTCAACTTGATATCAGAGGAACACGGTTGAGAAAGATGCCGCCACATATGGGTAAACTAAAAAAACTTGGAGAATTGGCTTTTTATATTGTGGGAAAGGAAAGTGATTGCAGCATCAAAGAGTTGGGGCCGCTTCTGTGCCTACGAGAACACCTTCGTATAAAGAAACTGAGAAATGTTTCGCAAGTTCAAGAGTCGGAAGAGGCCAATTTGAAGTGTAAGGAGAAGCTCAAGGAGTTAGAGTTGATATGGAATGACGACGGTAGTGAAAACTCATTGCATGAAAGAAATGTTCTTGAGCAGTTACGGCCACATACCAACATCGAAAAACTTTCAATTTATGGGTATGCCGGGACGAGTTTTCCAAATTGGGTCGGAGAGTCTCTTTTCTCAAACATCAAGGAATTAAAGCTTGCAAAATGTAGATATTGCTGGTTCTTACCACCTCTGGGGCAGTTAGGATCCTTAAAGTGCCTGTCAATTACTGACTTTGATGGAATTACAGTTGTGGGGCCTGAGTTCTACGGGAATAGCAATAAGCCACCATTTAGATGTCTGGAAAGTATTTGAAGGGATGCCACAATGGCAAGAATGGGTTCCTTATTCGAACATGGACGAGGGTGATGGAGCTATTGCTGCTTTCCCGCTCCTCCAAGTGCTTCAAATTGTAGACTGTCCCGAGCTAAGCATGACTCTGCCCGCTGACCTGCTTTCTTTAAAGACACTCGAAATTAGAGCTTGTAGTTCACTCGAGAGTTTTCTTTTGGATTTGACCCCAGCATTAGAGGATTTTGAAATTTATGATTGTGAAAAATTGGAATTTCTCTCCGTAGCAGCAGCTGAGTTGGAGCATTTTAAAACTCTTAGAATTGAAGACTGTCCCAACCTAAAGGTGATTCAGTCCACTACTCACCTGTCTTCTTTAAAGACACTCGAAATTAGAGCTTGTAGTTCACTTGAGAGTTTTCCCTTGGATTTGACCCCGGCATTAGAGGATGTTGAAATTTCTAATTGTGAAAAATTGGAATTTCTTTCTGCAGCAGCAGTGTTGGAGCATTTGAAAACTCTTACAATCAAACGCTGTCCCTACTTAAAGAAGATGGCCCGGTCGAAATTTTTAATTGTGAAAAATTTGAATTTCTCTCTACAGCAGCAGCAGCAGCTGAGTTGGAGCATTTGAAAACTCTTAGAATCGGAGGCTCTCCCAACCTAAAGGAGATTTAGTCCACTCACCTGCCTTCTTTAAAGACACTCGAAATTAGAGCTTGTAGTTCACTCGAGTTTTCCTTAGATTTGACCCCGGCAGTAGAGTATGTTGGAATCTCTGATTGTGCAAAAATGGTATCGCTATCGGCGACATCTCAGGCACAACCTCTCCAGCGCTGCGAAACCCTCGTGCTCTGGGGATGCCCAAATTTGGAAGGGCTTCCGGAATGTGTGGTGGCCTCCGTCTTCCCTTATGTCTCTCAAGGAGTTTGTCCATAGGTGATTATCCAGAGTCAATTGTTGTGGATTTGCTGAGAATATCCCCCAACTTTTACTCCTCTGTCTTCGTAGTTGCCGTGAAGAGGTGGAGTCTTTCCCATCAGAGTGCGTGTTGCTGCCTCCCACTCTCGCCTCTCTTGAAATCATGGATTTTCCGAAGTTCAAGTCGTTCAACAATACGACCCTTCAATCCCTCACATGTGTTAAAACAATAAGGATCGAAAGCTGCCCCAAACTCCAGTCATTGCCAGAAGTGCTGCCTCTCACTCTCGCTTATCTTTTAGTCTCAAGACTTGAAAGCCTAGAGTCACTGGATCTTCACCGCCTCACCTCTCTTACTGAATATCTTTGATTGCCCAAAGCTCCAATCCATCCTCTTCTCTTAAGCGTGTAGTTAGCAAATTAGATGAAGATTGCCCTTGGCACCGTGTGCCTGTATATGTTTGATTCACTCTCGTCTTGCGAGAGTCATTTCACGTCAGGTAATTTACTTCTGTAGTTGTGATTGAGAGCTAATAGCTTGTCCAAAATTTTTCATATTTATCTGCTGAAACTTTAAAGCAGAAAAATAAAATAGATTAATTATGTGATTTTCCAATCCTTATAGAACTTCATATCTCTGTCTCCGTCATATGTAACAATTTAATGAACTTCATGTTTCTTTCTCATATTCATTTATTTAAGAGGATATGTTCTCATTTAATCGATGCAAGACGCCTTAAGTTTTTCATTTCCTTTTCAAAATTATTTTAGCATAGAAAAGTTTCTATTTGCATATAGAACTCATTCCCGCATTCATGTTATTAAATTTGGAACGCTTTTGCCATTGCCGCTATGAATGTGGTTGTATTTGCGTGTGCAATCACATAGGGTTTCAGGCAGTTTTATGCACATCTACTCAACTCTTGTGCTTCTCAATCAGCTGTAGTTTTGGTTAGAAATTGATACAAAAGGAATCTACAAATTTGTTGTTTTAAATATAATAAATTTGTCTAACATGTGTGTGTGTGTATAGATATATATTTGGTTAATATAAATTTGCTTTGGTTGAAATGTGGCTGGCACGAGAAGATTGGATGAAGTATTGAAGTGAACCAATTTGGAGCAGCAAAAATGGTGCTGGTTGGGAAATTTGGAAAAAACTTTTATGTGAAAGGAATTAGGGAAAGTTTAAAGGTCAAAATTGGAGTTGTGGCACTCGGTGGGCTGGCATTTGTGTGATTGATGAGGACGTTCTTGAAATAGTGATTTAGGCAATTTTGTATTTGGATCGCATGAGAATGACTGCACATGGTTGTTGTATTCTTCCTCGTTTGGCTTCACAAGAGGCAATGTCGAGAAAATGTAGCAACTTTATTTTAATGGCTCTGCTGCTCTTCTGGTTTGATTGTTGGTCTCTTCCCTTCTACCTTCTCCATCTCTTTCTTTCTTTCATTGCCATGTGTTTTTTCGACGTGTTTGTGAAACTTATAATTCACTGGGTTTTGGTTTCTTATTGTGTTAACTGTGTATAGACTACGTTTGGTATTATTCAAATTTTACATGATCATGAATACAACAAATGTTGTACTAGAGATACCACTTGTAATTAATATGCTCATATACATATTCCTTATTTCAAAGATATTTCCTTTTTTAATAGAGATTTCTTCATTAAATATTTTGTAAGATAGTTAGCATAAATTGATGATTTATATGGAGAAGAAAATGACTCTTGTGTATTCCAAATTTTAAGATAGTGTAATTAAATGGTAAAATGATACTCAATATTTTTTATACAATGTGATAAATTTAAAAATTGATAATGGATAAAGATGAAAAATTTATTAGTTATTAAATTTTATAGTAATAACAAATTTAGGAAATTTTTGAATTGAGTTGGAAGAAAATGTAATTTTTATTTTCTAGTAACTAATGAATTGAATAATAATAATATAATTGCTCATAATGGCATATTAATAAAGTAAGAGATAGTGATTTACAAAAAGAGAAGAAACATCGATTATTGTTGATAATATAATTGAACAGATATCTTTTGGGAGATATTAATAGATTTGAAGACTGTGGTGACATAAAGATTAACTTAAATTTTATTAACTTAGAAGTTGATTCCATAATTCATAAATTTAAGGGTTTCATTACCAAATTAGAGGATAATTTCATAATTCATAGGTCCAAAGATTTTGTTAATTCTTTATTTCTCATATTTGTTAATTTTCTTGGACTAAATAATCAAATAGATGATGATTTAGCATCATTATTTGCTAATGTCATTACTCACATGATAATTTACAAAAGAAATTGCTGATTCATATTTAAGGATATGAATTTATTCAAAGTATTTGTTTTATGGTTTGAAAGACATCAATTCCTCATTATCAACTCGAGAATGAGTTTCTTTTAAGTGGATGGGTTTAACGTAGGACATATCATGAAAATTATTTTTTTAATTTTCTATACATTATATTTTATAATTTATTTATTTATTTTATACTATTTTAGTTTAATTAAGAATTTCAGTTAAACTATTTATAAAAATTATGTAAACCATCTAGAAATTCTTTTTGGTTTTGATTTATTTGAGAATACTTTCTTCGTTAGTCATTAGTTGTTTTCTAATTTAAGTTAAAGTATTTTCTCAATTAGTTAGATAATTTTTAGTTATAAATACATCTGTAAAGTTAGGAGTTAAAGCATTTTATATATATAGAATTTAATTATTTGAATATCTTGATATTTTTCTATTATGAGAGGGTTATATTTTTGGTGAATTTTAGAAATATTTTTAAAGATACGATCAAGTGTTGGCCTTTGTTATCTATTTCCTTACACTTTCATCCCATGTTAATGCCCATAAGTTATTTTATTGATCTATTTTTTATTTCTTTGAAGTGCCACTCAAATCCTTTTGACATTCCTTAGCCAATTTTACACCCTTCTTTAGTAGAAAGTTTAAATGCCCTACTAATAATAGAAGAAGTCTATGACGTTGTTATATCCTAAAAAGGCTTTCTAGCAATCTTCTTCCAAATTTATTGGCAAGTGACAGGGACCTTTATGATCAACTTGGTGTGATCAACTTGGTAAGGTCTTGTTTCTTTATTAGGCACTCCTTAAAGGAGATTATTCTTGTTTTGATCCTAAAGTTGTACACCTAAAGAAAATAAAATAATTTCACCCTTTCTCACTTTGCAATAACGAGTATAAAATAATTTCTAAAGTGATTATGAACCTTTTATAGTCACTTCTGAACTTTATTATTAAGCCCTTACAAGGAGTTTTATTCTTAATAATCTACTTATGATAATATCATTATTGCATAAGAAGTTATGGGTTATATTCACAAAAGAAAGCATGGGAAATTGGGTGCTATGGTGCTAAAATTTGACTTTGAAAAAACTTATAATTGAGTCAGTTGATGTTACATGAATGAGACCCTCAATTCTTTAAATCTTTTATAACATTCCAGGGTATTTCACTCTCCCCCAGCTAATTCTTCGACACCCTCATTGAGTCCTCGTATTCTTGAAGTTGTTGTTGAAATTGCCACGTATCTTCTTTGCTTTCCCAAGTTGCTTCACTCTTGGGCACTCCCTTCCATTTGATCAAGTATTGAGTGCTTGGTGGTGTAGCACGTTTTCAAACAACCCATTTGCCAAGCACTTCTTTGACCTCTTTGTCATAGGACTTTACCACAATTGGGGGAGTTTGATTGGAGACTCCACATCTTGGGTCTTCCTTGAATGGTTTGAGCATACTCACATGGAAGACTGGGTAGATTTTTATATTTTTGTGCAAATTTAGTTTGTAAGAGACTGAATCTTTAATCATTAAATGTGTTTTTTTTTTATTAAAATGGTTATTTTGTGCAATGGTGAGAAAACTAAAAGCTTTAAGCCCTATTACTCTTTATGACAAAAAGACCCTTTATCTCCTTATCTATTCATGATTTGTATCATATAAGATTCTTAAATGATTGAACAAGTCATTAACAAAAAATAATAAAGATTAATAGTTATATTGCACCAAGGCACTTCTATCTCCTTTTTTTTGTTAATGATTTATTGTTGTTTGGTATAACTATTATATTATTAGTAAAAGCTATTAATTCTATTCTTGAAAAGTTCTATATGACTTCTAAACAAAGAATTGGCTTTAAGCTAATGGTCTCCTCCAACATTTTCACTCATTAAATGGATCAATTAGTCAAATTTTGGGCTTTTAAGTAGTTAAAGAACTACAACAATACTTTTGGGTACAAATTCTTTAAGCTGAATATTTTAAGAATGAAAATTTCCTCTAGGTGGTCAAATGCTTAAAACTTTCCCCAGTATGGTTTGTTATCTTGAGAGGAAGGAAACTCCTTCCTAGAGATTTATTATATAGCATTAGAAATGGCTCTTGTGTCAAATTCTAGATTAACCTTTGGGTAGCCAATATTCCCTTGGTTGTCATTAAAAGATATAATGTTAAAATATTTTAATTAATAGTGTGAAAATATTTTAAAATAATATTCTTATTAAGGGTTTAATTATAATGTAACTCAATTATATTATTGTATTATTAAAAATTATAATTTCAAATATTAATAGATATATCTAATTTAAGTTACATAATTATATATATATAACTGATTATTTCTTTTCCTAACACATACAAAAATTTTATTTAATTACAATAAAGGTTGGGAGAGAGAAATCATGTATTAGTTTAAAATAAATTCGTTTATTAAGAAATCTAATAAGTAGTATTAAAGTTTAAATTTAACAATTGATTATTTTTATGTATGAATAATCAAATATATACTTAATTTATGATTATTCTTTAATTGAAAGAAAATAATAATATTTAATGTTTAATCTTGAAGATTGATTAATTTATGTAAAATAATAAGATTTTACATATTTAATTTGGATTTATGCTAATTGATTCTTTCATTAATCAACTAAAAAATCAAATTATGAGTGTTTAGTTGATTCCTTAAGCATTTTGATCATGGAAGTTCTTAATTGGATTTTATTACAATTTGGCATTTATGTTATTAAATAAAAAAAAGAAAGTTTTTTATTTTGTTGTAATTATGCCATAAGAAAATTTTCAATTCTTTTCAAGTTCCTTATAATTGATGTTACATATGTTTATATGTATATATATTTGACATGATGCAATGATTATTAAATTAACTAAATAAATATATTATAATTACAGTTTGTTAATTGTCAAAGTAGCCAAACTAATATGATTAATTGTATGAATAAATAATCATTTACCCATAATTTTAATGAAATACCTATAAATGAACAATGATTGCTTAAATTGATGTTATTGATTAATAGAACTACATGATTCACCCAAAGGTAAGTCATCATCTTATGATTAGTAACATTATTAAGGTATATTAATATTTTTTGCTAAATATATTTATTTAACTAAAGATATCAAATATGTTTGATTAAAAAATCATTAATTACCTATTAAGTTTTAATATGGTATTTACTTATAATAGTATATTATAATATTTCTCAACACTCAAATTGTTAATTGAATATGATTTTTGATTAATTATAAGTATTTATAATTGTGTAGCAGTTTCTATTTACTCAAATGCTTAATTTGTTATTGTATTTAACAAGTTAAATTTCTTTAAATGCCATGAACAAGTCAATTTCTATTTAGGGGTTATGGATCTTGACTAGGCATTCCTAATAGCCAAGCTTATTACTAATATTGATTCAAACAATGACATACAGAAGTTACATTATAAACCATGACAATGGAGCAACAAGTTAAGCCTTATATTTCTAAAAATGATTGTTACCAATAACATTTACTTATATTATAGATGTCATGGAGAAAAGAGAGATTTCTAGTATATTACCTATATATTATGTCTTATCCTTATAATTATAAAATAGGAGTCACTTTTAATGATTAATGGAGTTTCACATGTATCTCACTATTAACTTTAGAGATTTACTACCTTTCTTATTGCAAGCAGTTCGACTTTATTAATACTAACAGCTCCAATTGCTTGGAGAACATACAGATACCTTTTTATTGTTATTGTGTAGCACACTTCCTATACCTACCATTCCAACCACATTGGTCATTATGACATCCGTGTTAAATTTGTATGCACTTTGTAATGACAATGGCCAAATTATGCCTTATAAATATTTCTTTTTCTTTTTAATGGGATAGATGCCTCTAAGATTCATTATAAATACATTGAGTGTGAGGTTACATTGTAATTATTTTGCCTATGATGACCACCATAACTTGACCCGATTAGATTATAAATTATATTAACCTAAAATAGCTTATTTCTAAATATGTTGTTATTTTTCCTTAACTAGATAGCTCATAATATGACATAAAACTCCATCAAACATATCTCTTAATATGTAGCCTTTGTTCAAGTCTCACCATATGTTCCATGCATTTTTTATCAATTTTAAGACCACCGACAAAACACCTCACCATTTCAAACATATACATTAGACTACTTATATTTGGGGACAAAAAAGAAATAAAGCAAAGTCAGCAGATAATATTATTATTAAAATTCCTACTAAGACATAATTTCTTTTTGACTAGGACACAATCCATAATCAATTATCACCCAAATATCTCTATCTTAGATAAAACTAACTCCTCTTATATATTTATCATGTGTCTTAAAATTATCCAGCACTTATAATTAGGTTATTTTTTTTTGGACATATTTTAATATATTTGACACTTATCAAATGAATGTTATATCTACTTACTGTATCTAATATGAGTACAAATCATTTTAAGAATTCATGCTTCAAAACTCCCCCACCATCCAAACTTTATTCTCTTTTAGCATAGGATTTATATTTCCATTTTCATTTTTTCCCTAAGACAAAACAGATTACATCATTTTTTTTGTTTGTGTTACCAATTCCTACTTTCTTTGTTTTGTTTTTTCTTTTTCGTATTATTTTGCTTATCAATTAAGCCTTTGCTTTCCCTTGGATAGTCGTTTTTCTGGCAAATATAATTTGATCTTTTTATTATTTAGCAGCTTAGTTGCTTAACTTAAGTAAGTCAAAATATAACGAAAAATTATGAATTGTATATGTAAATTTGACATTTTCCCAAGGCTTTGAAAGGACAAAATAACCATAGGAGAAGGTAAACTATATTAATGGCCACTTCACCTTCCTCCAGTTCTCCTATTGACTGAGTATTCAATAACTTTATTATACATAAAAATGCAATGAAAAGATTTGCTTGATACAAAAAAAAAAGAGGTATTAAATAAAATTAAACTATTACTTATTTAATGTTTAAAATCATCAATATTACTATTTTTTTTCCAGCATACTTGATTGTGTCTATTCTCCTTGTAGATTTATACAATGAATTTGTAGGAAAATTATTAAAATAAAGCATCAAGGTGTAGTGCAAAGCCACAAGCGAAGATTTAAATTTTTGGAAAGCTTAATGGACACAAGAAATAAAAGCAATAATAATAAACCATGGAGCTAAAAATTTATTAAATAATATTAAAGTAATATTTGAATTTACGTATAGTGTATCAGGAAACTTCAATATTTTTTTGGATTATTCTTTTTTATTTGATTATATCATCTACTAGAAAGTAAACTTGCCTACCTTATAGCTAAGGTGATTCGCCCTGCTTTGATCGGAGTTCAAATCCCTATAGTTGTGCCACTCCCTAAAATAAAAAGAAAATTAAGTCAAGTGCTAAGGAGTTGGAGAGCAAAACTCCCTCAAACTGGTGGTAAATTCTCTTTATTGAAGAGGTTGAATCAAGAAAGCAATAAGTGACTCTAAGTGAAATTTACATTAGTATCAACTAACATTCTTTAAAATGTTAGTTTTTTTTTTTTTGGTTGAAAAGAAATGCCTATCTTATAAAATTACATATTTAACTCTTTATCTTAGACATCTACTCTCACTTCATGTAATTTTTTATTTTTTTTAAGCATATG
Organism: Ceriops tagal; assembly: GCA_021533255.1. Taxonomy (NCBI): domain Eukaryota; kingdom Viridiplantae; phylum Streptophyta; class Magnoliopsida; order Malpighiales; family Rhizophoraceae; genus Ceriops; species Ceriops tagal. The sequence continues at coordinate 3,789 of JAGSHU010000133.1, read as the reverse complement.
CAACAAAAAATATTTATATTTAACTACTATAGTGATTTGTTATTTGCTTAATTATTTAATGTATACGATATATGCATACAAAACTTTATTTTTACCATTTATATAGAAGAAAAAAGTATTTTTTTTATTAATTATTAACATTTTATTTTAATTCAAAAATTATTCATTGTTATATTATAAAAATAAATGTTACTGCTTCAAGTTAAAATAATTTTTAATAATTCTTTGTTTTTTTGTTTGTCACCTTTTGACCAATTGAGTGATTTGACGTGAATTAATTGTGTCAAGGTGATTTATCTTAAAACTTTTTCTTTTTTTTTGTTGCCGGCAAAGGCTGGCAAACACTATAACCAGTACAAGCAATGCTGGCAAACACTACATGGCAAACTTACGTCTATGATAAGCAACTCTTTACTAAAATATAATATAAAATTTATAAATTCATATTTTTTAATTATCATACCGAAAGTCTTTAGAAATAAACAATTTGGAAGAACTTGTCATTATGTTAAAGCACATTTTATAGGCTAGTTTCTTGGGAAGTGTATAGTGACCAAGACATTATATCTGCTAAAAAGGTTGTGAATAAAGCATCGTAGATGGAGCAGAGATAAAAATAAAATGAAAATAAATCTCGCATATTCAATTATCATTGATTCATACGCATTCTTATTTAAGAGTTTTCATGCATAAAATTTCAAACGGATATCTAAATCGTTAGCTGCTGTGTCAGTATCACACACGCCGGTGGGGTCAGTGCACATCCCTTTGTCGGAGTATGGTATGATTGGTGTTTTTTCTTTTTTTTTTTGTTTTTTATTATTGGGAACCTTTGTGGGCCTGAGCCTGATGAGGCGCAGCACAATATATTAAAAAAGGCTGGATCGTTGGAGTCAAAATTCCAATTGGAGGAGAGGGGAATCTTTCACCAAACTTACGTTTATGATAAGCACCTCTTAGTGCCCGCTCCTTTTTTTTTTTTTTTTTTTTTTCGTCACAAAAATCTACTTTAGATTATAAGCAAAGCTACTCCTTTGTTCCATTTCCTTCTCCCATCACATAAATTCTCTCTAAATTTCACTCTTGAAATACTCTTCGATTTCAATTATTTTGTTGTTGCCACCTACCTACAATCACAACTGTAAGTTCAAAAAATCTTAAAGGTAAACCCTACGATTACACAAGTTGCTGATATTTTTTCTTTAATAATTAGATGTCACTCAATTTTTTTCATTAATTTTTTTTATTTTTTAAATTAAATTTCTATTTATTTGTTATTAAGTATTTAAGTTTCATATTTTGATACGAAAGATTGATTTTTCTTCGTTCTTTTTTCTATTTACCTCTTTTCTTCTCAAATCTTTGTTAACTATTTTTTCTTTCATGCATTACCGGATTCTCCCTCTACATGCATATCACCAATCTAATTTTTTTTATTGTTGCCGTTATTTCTTTAATTACTAATACCTTCCCCTGTATCTCACACTATGCAGAAGACTTCGTATACTAGTCATCAAACAGCTTCCAAATTATCGGATAATAATAATATCATTAACCTCTTTCAACTCCTCGTAAGTTTTTTTTCCTTTTTTTTTCCTTAATTTTTAGTTTTCTTTATAAAAATTATTATTCTTAATTAGGATTTTCATGTAAATTTCTTATAAAATTTCAAACAATGATCATGTAGTTAACTTTATTTCTAAGTTTACTGCATTTCAGTTTCAAAGAATTATTAAAAGAGAAATTATATTGAAATATGTATTTTTGATTAATTTAATATTCTAAACTTTGAAAATAATAAAATAAATATCAAGTTAAAAAAATAATATGATAAATTAAAATTTTCTTCTAAATTCAAACTTTTTTTTTACTATTATTACTATTAAATTTTAAATTTTTTTAAATAATTAAGAAGTGTTATTTTTTATAAAAAAATTATATATTTTTTATTTATTTTAAAAATTAAATAAAAAAATTTAAAGTTATTTTGTTCATCACTTATTTAAAACACATGAGAACTCTTAACTCCTAGTTAATAATAATAATAATAATAATAACAATAATAATATTGATATATATTTTTTAAACGAATTATTACATATTTTTTATTTTTCCTTTTTTCTTCCATTGCAATAATTCTCTATATGTTATCCAAAGTTGTTTAGTACTCTCTCATAATTACTAGTGCTATGTTAGCATCTTAAATTAAAGCCTATGGTGGAATTATTGCTTTTTTGATCTATCAAAGTTTATATATTATAATCATAAGTCTTTTTTTTTCAAGTTTTTGTAAGTTTAATTTCTTCTTATTAAATTTAATTTTATTTTTTCTTTTTATCAGTTATTTTCACTTGCTTAGTCACTTTTATGAATAATCAAAACACATCTATTTTTTTAGTTAAATTTTCATAAAATAGAAATAAAAAATTTAAACAATACATCATATTTTTATTTTAAAAATTTAAATAAAATTTTAATTACATAAATAAATATAAGATATTAATACTATAATTTAAATAAAAATAATTATCAAAAAAAATTCACTCTAATTATATACATATATACATACATATACATGGACACCTCTTAAACCAATATGTAGAAATAATAACAAATTACTAGGAAATTGAACAAATTATTGTGCGAGAGAATTATTTCCCTCGCGCATGCCCCCCTATCGGCCCTTAACTTCTTTTAAGCCTTCACCCAATGGTCTCACATTTTTTGTTTGGTCCCCATGCCCACGCACATCTCATAAACTAGTTTCCTGTGAAGCGTGCATAAACCTAAGACTTTAAATCTGTCGAAAAGGTTGATGGACCAAGTATTCTAGACGGATAAGCCTTTCACATTAAAAACATTAAAAATTTAGGTAAAAATTATTGAATATACAAAAATATTATAAGATGTACTATAAATAATATAATTTAGTAAAAGAAATGTGCAATGATACAAAAGAATGTATGATAAAATAAGAGAAAAGTAAAATAATTATAAAATTTAATAGGCATTGTAATTAGAAATTTTAAGGTTTGTTTAATAGTTTTAATTTCATATAGTTTGTATAAAGATAGACCAACAAGGTGGTCTAGTGTTGTAGTCCAATCACCATAATGATTTTAAAATTATTAGCTTCTATACAGATGAATTATTTTAAAGAAAAAGTAAAGTTATTTTTTTAAAAAAATGAATAAAAAAATAAAATTACTCTTAAAAAATAAGTAAAAGTAAAAAAAAAAAAAAAGGAAAATCTTTTAACCCTCATGATGATGAGGTAAACAATCTCTAGCAAACTTAGTTTATTATGAGTAACTCTCATATTTCAATGGCTTAGTCGTTGCATCTTACAATCACTTCACTACTATAATCAAAACTCTCATCAATTGTCAGGTTTTAAGCTTTGTCTGCGCCATCAAGCCAAAGCCACCTAAAAAAAAAAAAAAAGGGCTTTGGCTCTGATCAAGCTAATGCTGTTGCCGCTGACAAGCGCGCTCATTCTTTAATCACTAGGCATCCATTCCCGCTGCCCATTTGACGCCAAGTTCTTGTGGTAAGTTTGATATCCATTTCACTTGTTTTTTTTTCATTTTGTCAATTATAGTATCATTTATTTATTTTTACTCCTCTCCTCTACATGAAATTGTAATTTTTAATTATTTAATCATCTGTTTGATTCTACAGGTCAAAAAGAAAAAAAAATATTACGTCGATTAATTGAATATTTTGAAAAAAATTCACATTGTTGTTATGAATTTCTTGCCTCTTTCTTTTTATTGGTCTTCCTTTCTC
>JAGSHU010000131.1:0-17147 GCA_021533255.1 Ceriops tagal | reverse complement strand
GTCAAGTCGATATCCAATGCTTGTTTGCAGTAATCATGTTCAACATCTAACATCTAACGCAGTCTCACTTGACCTAACTTTGTATACTCTTGCATAATAGCCAAAACTGGTGGCAGTATCAAATGAAGTTGCTTTCAGCAATCCAAAAGCACCAGTTTACCCACGCCTAGCACAAGGAAAGACATGGAATGAAGTAAGTCCAGCTTCCAATATGTTCTTGTGTAGAAGCTCATTTATGATATTCAAAAAGGCAAATCAGAGGTTCTTATGCTGTATGCATTGCCTAGGCACCTTCCGTGGATAATCTTTTCATTTGTATGCAACAGCATTGGATCAGAATTAGTCCCTTTTATTATTCTTGCCCAATCTTTGGATTATCAATTTTAGTAAAATGAAAAATTTAATAAGAATATAATATAGTTGAGTGTCCAACTCAGATGACTGTAACTTGGACAAGCGGATACGGAATCAGTGAAGCAGAACCTTTTGTTGAATGGGGTCAAAAAGGAGGTGATCGTATTCGCTCTCCAGCTGGGACAGTGACATTTAGCCGTGAGACAATGTGTGGTAGGTGACTCTTTTATCATTTTGGACTTAGGTGAAAGCTGTCTGAGTGGGTGAAAACCCATTGTTCTCTTGATTGTGGCAGCCTAAATTAACCGGATCCTCAGCATATATGAAATGCTACATTGTGGCTTTTAACATTAGAAGAACAACAAAAGGAAAAATATTGTGTACTGACTGATTTGGTTACAGCAGAAGTGTGAATTTTATGATTTGGTCTCCTAACTAGCAGACCTCATGCTATTATTGTGGATTTTTCTTGCCAAATGTGTCTGGCAGGTGAACCAGCAAGGACAGTAGGCTGGAGGGGTCCTGGACTTATACACACTAGTTTTCTGAAGGATTTGTGGCCCAACCTTGTGTATGTTTTTCCTTGTAACCACTTATTATATTGTTCTCAGTTGATTCTTTTGGAATATGTGATTTCTTGATCAATGATATCTAAGTTCTAAGTTGTAGAATGTGGTATTTTATCTGTGCACGAGTGTAGCATGAAGCTAAATAGTTTGGCTAACAGTTTTCTGGTGACCTAATTTTGTTGAGCTCTCAATTTTCATTTATTCTATTTATTCTTCTAAGTGCTTATCCATCATATTGAGGTGAGATGAGTACCAAGCATTTTATTGAAACTGAAATAAAGATTGAAGCGACTGTAAAAGATTGCTAAAAAGGAACAAACCAAATTGGCAAAATTTTTATGAAATGAAATTTGCAGCTGTTCCTTTCAGTAACGATTTATAAATTTTGTGGAATTTAATATATGTATTGAATTCACTCTGGATAGGAAAAGACTTATAAAGGACAAACACATAAAAGAGATCCATAAACCAATAGCTTAAGGTTTGTGTATTCATCTTAGGTATTGATCCAGCCCTTGCACAATAAAGTTATAACAGACTGCTGAGTGGTCTGATAATTTTGTTGGCAACATTGTGCTTCTTATTTAGTTTCTGATGGTAGAATATTTCATTGCGTGGCTCCCATAACAAAGCAAGGTGCTGTATCCCATGATTGAGGGTGGTTTCTCGGTGTATTTTACTTATGTTTTTTCAAAGGCTTTTGTTTGAGTTGGGGCTTTTGTTGTAACATGTGTGAGTTAATTCTGAATCAAGTAGAAAGAGATCTAGCAGTTAGAAAATGATACAATATGGACAAATAGACAAAGAAAGGCTTTAAACACAGGATTTTTGGGTCAAAGATAGTGCATTACCTGTAAAGTTATGGGTTCTCAATCTTTGCACAAGATCTGACATTAAGAAACTTTATGTGCACACCAAAAGGTGTACGAACCTGGACTGAGTATGCTTAGAAGCTGAATTGTCTAAGCAGCAATAGGGCAGAGGGAAACTTAGATGGCCTGGTGAAATGATAAAATATTAACAACCACTTTTGTGAACATGATTTGTTGACATTATTGTAATGAAATGCAGGATTAATTTTCCATTAGATGGGCTAGATTGTTAGGTTTGAATCATGAACTTCGAGTTTTCCATTTTCAGGCTTTATGTTTTAGAAACAACTTGATCTGGTCACTTGTGCAGGTATACTTACAAGCTTGGCCATAGACTGGTCAATGATACATATATTTGGAGTCTAGAATATCAGTTCAGAGCATCTCCATATCCCGGCCAAAGTTCTGTACAACATGTGATCATCTTTGGTGACATGGGAAAGGTCTGAATTTTCCAAAACAATGGGCTCCCCATTACTAAAGCCATATCTTTTGCAGATATACTCATTTAACAATGCATAACATCAGCATATCACTGCTGTGATTTTTAAAAGACTCGTGTACATACTTGATACACAGTTGTACTCGATATGAAAAGGTTTTTAATCACTCTTTGTATGCTTCTGCTGTTTTATTCTTGAGTTGCAAATGCAGAAATCTTGCTATCATAGCAGCAGATGATGAAATATTTTGTTTTACTGTTCTCATTGCAGGATGAAGCCGATGGTTCCAATGAATTTAACAATTTCCAGCGAGGCTCACTCAACACTACGAAGCAACTTATTCAAGACCTAAAGGACATTGATATAGTGTTCCACATTGGAGACATGTTATGCAAATGGATACATTTCACAGTGGGGCCAATTTACTTCACAGATTGAGCCCATTGCATCGACTGTTCCCTACATGATTGCTAGGTATGTTACTGTATAGCAGTACTATTTTTTTTATCACATAACTAGCCCTCATTTGATCTTATATGACCATTTGTGATTTATCCTTTCAGTGGCAACCATGATAATTACAAATGGATGTATTTCTATTGGTAGATGTATTTCTGACTTTCTATATGCAACTAAATATCAATTTCAAAAAAATATAATAATTTATCTTGTAAAAATAAAATTTATATATTATAATATTATAATAAAATTTATACATTACATTATTATAATAAAATTACAAATATGGAACGATTATACTAGCAGAATATGAATCTGCGTCTTAAAGGGAACATGAAGTCAGCTTAGCTCTAATATTTAAGATGCATACATATGCAGGAATTTTATCCTCTGCCTCCTGTGTCCTAGTGTCCTGCCCATCCCACGAGATAAAAAAGCCCGAGATGATGTTCAAAGAAGGACGGCTCCCGTTTGCCAGTTGCACTGCTTTGCTTTTCCTATTCCTAGCGTTCCAAAGCTGCAATGCTAGGAAGATTAAAAATAACAATGACCCTCCCCCCTTCTTCTTGCGGTACTATTAACATTAGTCACCCTTTTCGTCTCGATCCAACAACTTGTGGAGACCAAAGATAAAACTTTTATTGTGAGAACAACTCGACGCTGGCCATTTGTGCTCTTCGGTGGTAACAAAATGTTTTTTCAATCTCTAGCACCTTTTTTTTTATTAGGTTTGTATATTTTTTGAATTTTTGTAAATTGCTGATCCATTTAAAATAACTTCTATGATATTGTCTTTGGGCCTTTCCTTTTCAATTTAAGAATTAGATTCGTTTTTTCTAGATATTTAGTTTTTCTTCTTGGGTGTTTGATAGTTTTCAGCACTTTAATTTCAATTTTGGCAACTTAGAGGTTGAATTTTTTTTTTTTATTTCAAGTTAAGCACGCAACTGGCTTCATTAGAGAACTTGTATGCTTCGAACCTATGCATATAATTAGCAGAGTTTTACTTTTTTATTTTTTTGTTTTTTTTTCTTTTTGTTTTTCTTTCTTTTCTTTTTTCCTTTTTTTTTTTCTGGTCCAACTCCCTACCTCACTGCTAACCAAAGAAGAGGTCTCTTGAGTTTAACTTGCTGCATGAATTGTAATAAAAAATTGTCAAATGAATCCTTATGAGTCATATCAATTATTTAATTTAACATATTTACTAATCTGTATGTTACAGTGCCAGTATTTCTTTCTATGTAGTTTCCTCATTGCCTCCGAAGTGTCAATGCTGATGGGGGCCCACCTCATGCAATTTGTTTTTGTAACGCTTTATTTGTATCAATTCTTGGGAAACTTGGACAAGATTTCATGTAATTTGACTGCTATGACTCCTTTAAAATTTTCTGGTAGGGTCATGAGCCTTCGAAATTGTGATTGACGTTGCGGAGCAGGACCACAAAAAGTGGTACCACACCCTTGATCACGGCATGGCACCTATTTGCTGAACATTTCAATGATCCGCCAGTATCAGGGACCCCATAATTCGATAGGGTGTCATTCTTGTATTCTTGTGGTAATCCAAGCCAGTCAAGCCTTGGAACGGGACAATCAATCTCAATCTGGTGAAAATTGATCCGATTGTATTGTAAGGTTTAAACATTTCAGTCGATACAATACTTTAAAATTTCTACCTATTTTTAATCAAATTAATGTATATGCTTTGACCTTGGTACCATGCATTAAGGCCCTTTAAATTTTTGCTTAAACTAATAATATTAAGATTTTGAACACTTTTTATTAAATTTTTTTTTGTTGATAGATAATATTATTTTTTATATTTGAATTTTAGTATCAAAATTTTATGAAAAAAGGTTTATATTTTATTTAAAAAATTAACAAAACAACTTAAGTTTAAATTTTATTATTCTGATTTTAAAATTAAAATTATTAATTAAAATATTCAAAAAAATTATTTTACTATATTGAGAGAAAATAATTTCATTATCCTTATTAGTGATCACTAACTTTTTGGATAGGTTTTTAAAAATATATGTCGTAAAAAAAATTTAAATTGTCTAAGTTTTTTATTATTTTAATTAATACTTTTAAATTAAATTAAAATGTATGATTATATTATGATTTTAATTCTTTAAATTAAGAAAAAAAAATAAAAAAATTCAACTCTAACAAAGAAAAATGATAATTATTTGATAAAAAATATTTAAAAACTTAATATTAGTAATTAATATTACTAGAAGATGCATGGCTTGAACATTTCAATGATTGTGATTGACGTTGCGGAGCAGGGAAAACAGAAAGTGGTACCACACCCTTAATCACGGCATGCCAACTACTTGCTGAACATTTCAATGATCCGCCAGTATCAGTGACCCCCATAATCCGATAGGAAGTCATTCTTGCATTCTTGTGGTAATCCAAGCAAGCCAAGCCTTGTAAAGGGGTATATACACTCAATTTCAATCCTTATGAAAAATTGACCCGATTGCAAGGTTTGAACATTTTAATCAGTACAATACTTAAAAATTTCTAACTATTTTCAAATCAAATTGATGTACAAGTCTTGTCATTTGCATCCTCTTGATGTTCCTCGTGTTCCTCTTGATATTGATGTACCCCTCAATTGTGATGTAGCCGATAATATTCAATATTTCTTTGGATATTTTGGTAACCGATATGTGCTGCTTTGGGGGCGTCGTTCCAAGGTGCTTTTCATCAAATGTGCAAATCCAGTGAATCATCATCCTCTTTACGTAGACAGAAGTGCTTCTTGCAGAAATGGGTCGTCCGCCGCGGCTGCAGCGGCAGCTTATCGTTATGCGATAATCGACAGTGGGATCATCACTGTGAGGGAATTGATGGACCAGTGCGCCATAGAGATGACGTTCCCCTTGTTGCCGCGCTTCAAAAATTCTATTAATACATCTTTTCTGGAAATCCAGAGGCAACTGGCATATGGGTTTGAGCTTAAATGGTGTGACGTCCGGTGCAGGTGGGGTTGCCTCATCGATTCATCAGACAAGGTTACCTGCCATCATGGTACGTTGGCCAGCCATCTAAAGGTTGATTTGTTAAAAATTAGAGATTAATCTAATTAAATTATAAGTACCATTAATTACAATACATGTAATTATAAAATTTATTTGTTAAAAAATAAATTTTATTATAATTTACTTTAGTAGTGAACTCTTAACTTTAAAAATTCAAACTTCTAATTTATTAATTATTTTTGCCTAAGTAATATAATTCACTCTTTATTCTAATATCAATATTTTCTTTTCTTAAAACAAAATATTCTACCAATCCAAATAGGAGTAAGTCCCTTTATGGCTCTCTCTCTCCTGTTTCTCTCCCTTCTATTTTTCTTTGCCCATCAATTTTTTTTTTCTTAATTAAAGTTTATATTTTGTGAAAATTTTAAATTGGTAACAATAATATTAATAACATTAAAACTAATTTTTAAAATTTTATATAGCTCTAAAGAAAATCAGAAAATGATACCTTTCAAAGAACAAAAAAAATAAAAGAAAAAAAGGCCCGCACATAATATTTACTAATAAAAAATTATTATTCATATACGTACGTTGAAATTGAGAGAACGGTGGTAGAGAATTGATTCTTCAATTTTTTTTGTATGACATTGCTACCCTGCCGAATTAACCCTAATAACGGTTGCTCCTTTTCTGCAGTCATCTCAGTCATATCAGGAGTATTATCCTGCCTTGCTGGTGAGAATTTTGCTTTTTTTTTTTTTTATATAAATAAGATAATCCATGATATGATATGTTAATAAAGTCATTCGGTTACCCAACAATTTCTTAATTTTAGAAAGTTAATTGTGTTTAGGTAAGTATCTCTGTTTCTTTCTCTATCATGGATAATGTGATAAAAAAAAATTTTAATTAAAACTTGAGAATTAGAGTTTGAAAATAATAATAACTTCAAATTTAATAATTTTTTGGACCATAAAGCACTTTTGAGCAAATTAAGAAAATGATAAAGATTGAAATTGTCAAGTTGGTGACGCTTTGTTTGCTATTGTTACACAGACAGAATATACGACGCCGCCCTATACATCGGTAAAATTTCGGCTTTCTATTTATTTTATAAATAATGACAAATACAAGGATTTTATAATATGTTAAGAACCTTTATATTCAAATATCAAACATATCTTAATTTTAGACAATTGACTACATGTCATTAAGGTGCTAAATATTATTTTTCTTAGGATTTTTCAATCATTTAAATGTTAACAAATAACATATCAACAATCATCCCAAGAATCCAAAGTAAAACTATATGTATTTATTGGATAATTGGTATTATATAAAATTAAAATTATTTTTTATTCTTATTTTTTGATCTGATTTTTTTTTTTGGCATTTGAAATAAATATAAGATAATTTAGATGTTTTTTAACTATAGCAAATGTCTATGCTTTTTTTTTTATGAAAAAAAATATATTAGAAACATAACTCAAACACATATAACTATCAATTATAGATGTTTATAAAACTTGTGATATAACAAAAAATAAAAATTTATATGCATTAACCAAACTATTATATAAAAAATAAATATTTAATGTTATATTATAAATTTTATATAATAATATAAAATCTTTATTATAATTATGGATTATTAAATAATACAAGTTTGTTTCAAATAATTTTTTTTGTGAAACTAAAGATAAAGTTACTTAGATATAATCACTTATCAAATAAAATAATTTGAAAATGTCATATATTAAGATGACCTTTTTTTATTTTATAAGTTTTCTAAAAACTCCACAATTCTAATAAAGTTAATTTATTAAAATAAAAAATAATTCAACTAAATTATATTTTTCATTGATTACAATGTAAATTGTAAAGTTAATTATTAGAAATTAAAGCTTATTATGATTCACTTTGCAAATAACCTTTTAATTTTAAAAGTTTAAATTTCTAATAAATTATTTTTACCAATTAATATGATTCACTTTTTACATTAATTTAAGTATTTTCTTTTTTCGTTTAGGGTACAAAGATGTCTACTTTTCCCCGATGCATTTTTAGGCAAGTCTCCTTATCTCTCATACTCTTTATGAGGGATAACGTGATAATAATATGTTTCTTCTTTATTAAAATTAGAGAATTTGAGCTTGAAAATAAAAATTACTTTAAATATAATAAAATTTTAAGGATCTTGCACCTTTATTGCAAATTAGAAAAATGATAATATTAAATAACTCTAAATATTAAAATTAGATAATTAACTCATCATTTTTATATATATTATTTATATAATACCAAATTACCACTAACAATTATCACTTATTTTCTTGAGGGATATTAATCATGACATTGCCTCTTGGTAAGAAAAATGTTATTTTTCTTTAATAAATAATGATAATTATAGAAAATCTCATTATATGTTGAGAATTTTATATTAAATTACCAAACATATTTCAAATTTTGTATTCTAAAAAATAAAAGTAAATAGATAATACACTAACATCTATTATTGTATTCATTAAAAATTAGTATTATACAAAACTAAAATTATTTTTTATTTTTTTCTTTGACCTTTTATTTTTTGCATTTTAAATAGATATAAAGTAATTTAAATTCTTTTTTATGACAACAAATTTTATTTAAAAAAGATAAAAAGTAATAGAAAGAAAAATCTATGATAAAACATATAATGAAAATTAAAATATATTAGCATAATTATCATTCAAAAAAATAATGTTTATTGTTATATTTGTAATTTTATGTAATAATGTGATAATATCATTATTCTATTATAATTACAAATAATTAAAATAAATATATTTGTATTAAAATAATTTTAAAAAAAAATAAAAATCATATTACTTGAATGATTATTTTTAAAAAAAATAATATAAAATTTATAGACTAAAATAATATATTTTTTTAATAAATTCTTAATAGATAAAATTTTTTTATAAATTAATTTATAAAAATAAAAAAATTAATTTAACTAAATTATATTTATTATTAATTACAGTACAAGGTACAATTCATCGATTTTATCTTTATATAATGTTTCAATACATCTGATATTATGCAGTATTTCAAGTAATAAAAACTGTGCGTGGGACTCCATTTGTGATTGTGTTTTTGGTCTACAAGTGGTATAGGAGACATTTATTAGCGGATGATTCTATAGAAAAGTTTCTGTAGAATTAGAATAACTTTATGTCATTAACGTATTTTTATTCAGACAAAAAAGGATAACCGGAAATTTCAAGGACAAGTTGGGGAAGGAGGCTTCGGCACAGTGTTCAAAGGAAAGCTCCGCAGCGGGAGCCTTGCCGCCATAAAATTGTTGGGTCAGTCTAAGAGTAATGGACAAGATTTCATCAATGAAGTTGCCACAGTAGGAATGATTCATCATGCTAATGTGGTTCAACTGATTGGTTTCTGTGTGGAGGGATCGAAGCGCGCTCTTGTGTACGAGTTTATGCCGAATGGATCTCTCAACAGCTACATATTTTCCAGAGAGGAAACTGTCAGTTTAAGCTGGGAAATGCTGTATCAGATTTCCCTCGGCGTGGCTCGCGACATTGAATATCTACATCGTGGCTGCCATATGGAAATCCTGCATTTTGATATCAAGCCTCGTTACATACTGCTTGATGAGAATTTCCTGCCTAAGGTTTCTGATTTCGGGCTTGCTAAATCGTATCCAAGAAATGATAGCATTGTGTCGCTCACTTTCGCCAGAGGGACCATAGGATACATGGCACCCAAACTCTTCTACATAAACATTGAGAGGGTCTCCCACAAAGCTGATGTCTATAGCTTTGGAATGTTATTACTGGAAGATAGCAGGTAACGTTAATAAATAATTTCCTTCAAATAAGTAGGATTAATTTTGATATTATTGTTAATAAATTTTAAATACTAAAAATAATTTAAATTTAATATTATTAATTAAAATATTATACACAATTAATTAATATATACTAAAAGGTATTAAATAAGTTCTAATTAGTGTAACTTTTACTTAACTATTGACTAACTAAACATCAATATTAACTTTAACAGGAAAGAGGAAGAATTTGACCAATTACGCGATAGAAAGGCTATAGGAAATGAAGATGCCACCGAGGAAGAAAGCAAGATTGCAGAGAAGATGATAGTAGTGGGGTTATGGTGTATGCAAATGAAGCCTGATGATCGTCCTCCTATGAATAAAGTTGTAGAAATGCTTGAAGGAGACTTGGAAAGCCTGAAATTACCACGAAAGCTAGTTCTGTACCCAGAGGAAATGCCCATAATGGATGGAGGATCTATCTCGTCATCAGTGGTTGATCCTACTGAATCAATTAATCCCATTGTAATATCTTTGAAGTAATTAAACAATGTCTTAAAAGAAAAAAGAGGCGTGCTAGTGCACATTGCAGAGTTTGGAGATAATTGAAGGATTGGTTGATCTTCACCTGTAAAAGAGACCACGTGAAGTATGATTTCTACTAGACTTCAACAGCTTGCTAGCATTATACATGGAAAGTAATGACAGCATTAAAATACTGGTCTGTGTGTTAAATTAATTAACATGAGTGACCCATATTATTTAAAGTATGACCCAAAATAAAAGGCCTAATATGATGGTCGGTTAGGCACCTTATTAAGAATAACAGTTACAAGAAGAGGAGTATTCTCCCATTTAAGATAACTGTTACAGGAAAAGGATTTTCCCATTTAAGACAACTGTTACAGGAAGGGAAGGTAACTGTGTATCTCTATATACATGCTATTACGGACCTTTCCTGGTACTCTTAACCATCAGAGAGAAAATGTAAAGAAAAGAAAGGGAAGAGTAGGAGAAAAGAGAGAAGCGACTAAGGAACAAAGCTAAAAGAGGATTTTTCATCTCCGTTACAGGACATCAGCATAATGGACAACGGTATGTTGATTTTGTTATAGTTTTATTGCTAGTATTCGCATAAAGAAAGATCATGCATTATGAAATAGGAATTTCATAAAGAGAAATTCTAGAAAAGTTCTAACAATTGGTATCAGAGCGGGTCTGTGAATACTACAATTTGTTTTTCTTCGTCCCATACAGTATTTTATTTTATTTGTTTTTGGCGTGTAATGGACAAGACAAAACAAATATTTTGTTTGTTGTGCTTAACGGCGAAACGGCCGGCGTTGAAAGGGGAAACACTGGCCATGGAAAGGTAGCGCCGGCAAAACGGTCGGCGTTGAAAGGAAAAGGAAAAGCCGGCACGAGGACAGTACGCCGCCGGACCCGAACGGATCTGGGTATGGTGGATCAGCCTCGTGCTTCTGGGTAAAGCCGCCGACCCGAACGGATATGGGCACGGCAGAAAGGGGAAGAGTGTTCTTCTGGGTGGCGATGGGATCCAGGTCGGTTGGGTGAGTGCGGCGGAACGGTCTCCCGAGGAATCGCGATTCCGGGTGACGTTGCGGACCCAGATCGCTTTGAAGATCCGACTCGAACGGGTTGGTTCACCCCACGTTCGTCCGTTAGAGGCAACGTCGGGGAGAACCGACGCATGGGGTTGGTTGCCGACGGAGACCCCTTCGAATGACCGGATTGGGCGCGGGTCTGGATTGCGACGCCGTCTGGACTCTGCGCCGGTTGTCGAACAGGGGCGACGCCCGGAGGCAGCACGCGGGCAATGCCCGTAGAACCGTGGTGCTGCCAGCGGGGGTCGCTCGATCGGAGGCAAGGGGTTGTTCGGCCGTGGAGCGTGCTGCAGGCAACGCCCGCAGCAAGGTGGTACCGCCATCGTGGGTTGATCGGTCGGAGGCGGCAGAACGGTGGTGCCGCCACTGTGCAACCGGAGCATGTTGTGGGTTGCCTGGTACGCGGGTCCCACATGCAGTATGGTGGTGCTCGGGTCCGAATGGATACCATGTGAAAAGAGATCGGTTATTGAAAAACTCCCACGTAAAAGATAATTTAAATCTTCATAATTGAAAATTTTTTAAAATTTATTGAATTTATATCAATATGAGTCAAATATTGAAAGCTTGTTAGTCATCAAAGTGGCCTGACTTTGAAAGGATTTGAACAGTTGATTGTGAATTTTAAATGTTCATTTTTTGGATGCTAATAAAATGTTTTGAAATGAACAATTGTGGTTATTAATTATGAAGTTAGGAGATCATCCAAAGATGGATCAATGCTTGTAATTAATGATATTAAAGAGGATTAATTGACATACTGGGTAAATATGATTGTATATCCAAAGATAACATTCATGTTAACTCTAGTATGATTGATTGATCTATTAAAGTATATTTAAATTAGCATCATTATTGATTAAAGTTATGTATTTAAGGATTACCCAAAGGTGAACTTAAATACATGATTAAAGTTTGTAGTGTATCTGAATCCATTAGAATTACTCAAAGCATTAAAGTGTAAATTGGATTATGTTTGCAGCTTCCAGTAATGTATTCGCCTTAAGCAATTCGATGATCAAATTCAATGGGCTGAACTATGCAGAATGATCTGAACATATTCAGTTTCATTTAGGTATATTGGGCTTAGACTTAACAGTCATTTCGGATGAAAAGCCTACAGCCATTACAGGGACCAGTACAGAATCTGATAAGTCTTTTTATGAGGCTTGGGTATGATCCAATAGGCTGAGTTTGAATTTGATGCGGATGACGATAGCTGAAAATGTAAAGTCATCGATGCCTAAGACGAAAAATACGAGGGAATTTCTGATGAGAATTAAGGAATACTCTCAATCAGATATAACTGATAAATCCATCGTAGGAATCCTAATGAGTGAGCTGACAACCAAGAAAGTTGATTGGTCACAGCCCATTCATGATCATGTGACTAGTATGGCTAATCTAGCAGCAAGGTTGAAAACAATGGGCATGGATGTGAGTGAATCATTTTGGTTCAATTCATCATAAACTCATTACCTCCTGAATTTGGCCAGTTCCAAGTGAATTATAACACTATTAAAGAAAAATGGAACTTTCAGGAAATTAAAGTCATGTTAGTTCAGGAGGAAGGAAGATTAAAGAAGATGAAGGGATCACTCCATGCACCTTATCGTTCGTAATGATGCTAGTGGTAGCAAGTCTAAACCACATAAGGAAAATAAGAAGAAGGATAAAGCCTCTATAAAAGTCACTGGAGGTTAGATCCAAAAGGATCAGAAATGCTTCTTCTGCGAAAAGATTTGTCACTTTAAAAGGGTGTCCAATAATACTTGGTGGTTAGACTCTGGAACTACTATTTATGTGTCACATATTATGTAGGGATTCCTTTCAATCCAGCCCATAACAGAAACTGAGAAGTTCCTCTATATGGGAAACAGAATAAAGGCACAAATAGAAGGAATTGGGACGTACAGATTGGTCTTGGACACTAAGTGTCGTTTGGATCTAGAAAAGTGTCTCTACGTTCCTGAATGTGCTAGAAATTTAGTTTCTGTTGCAAAGTTGGATGAAGTAGGATTTAACCTCAAGATTAGAAACGATGTATTTTCATTGTATAAACATTCGTACTATTATGGATCTGGTATTTTGATTGATGATTTGTACCGTTTTAATCTTGATGCAATGTATGCTGTTCCATATTTCTTGTTGAGCATAGTATAGGTAACAAACGTAATGTGCATGATGAAAGTTCCGCCTTCTTATGACATCAAAGATTGGGTCATATATCCAAAGAAAAGATATTGAGGTTGGTGAAAGGTGATGTCCTGCCTCAATTGGATTTTACCGATTGGGATGTATGTATTGATTGTATAAAAGGAAAACAAACAAGACATACATCAAAGAACCCAGCCATGAGAAGTAATGAGCCTTTAGAATTGATACACACCGATATTTGTGGCCCATTTGATATCCCGACATGGGGTGGTGAGAAATATTTTATCACTTTTATAGATGACTACTCACGGTATTGTCACTTGTATCTACTGCATGAAAGGTCCCAGTCAGTAAACATCCTAGAGGTGTTTATTAACGAGGTGGAAAGACAGTTAGATAGAAAAGTAAAAGTGATTAAGTCAGATAGGGGTGGTAAATATTATGGAAAATTCAATGAAAGAGGACAATGTCCTGGTTCATTTGCAAAACTTCTTGAAAGTCGAGGCATATGTGCACAGTATACAATGCCTGGTACACCATAACAGAATGGTGTAGCGGAAAGGCGGAATCGCACACTTATGGATATGGTTAGGAGTATGTTAAATTATAGTACTGTACCTTTATCCTTGTAGATGCATGCATTAAGGACTGCTGCATATCTGCTGAACAGGGTTCTTAGCAAGGCTATCCCCAAAACTCCTTACGAGTTATGGACAGGAAAGAAACCCAGTTTGAGACACCTCTATGTTTGGGGTTGTTCAGCAGAAGTAAGGATATATAATCCACATGAAGGAAAGCTTGATGCAAGAACCATAAGTGGTTATTTCATTGGCTATCCTGAAAAGTCGAAAGGATACAGGTTATATTGTCCTAACCATAGTACTAGAATAGTTGAGTCTGGTAATGTTCAGTTCATTGAAAGTGGCCAGTTCAGTGGGAGTGGGGAATCACGAAAGATGGATATTAAAGAATTACAAAATGAAAGATTCACAATGAGTAATCCTACTCAGGTTGGTATCCCCACACCCAGTGTTTCTACTCAAATTGTTGTTCCTTATGTTGCATCACAGTCACGTGACATACAAAGACAACAAATTGATACACGAAACATGCAAAGTGAACATATAAGAGATGAACCAAGTGACGATGTTCAATTTACAAATGAACAAGTGATACCACAAGAAATGACATTACGGAGGTCTATAAGACAGAAAAGGCCAGCTGTTTCGAATGATTATGTGGTTTACTCACTTGAGCATGAATCGGAATTGAGCATTGATAAAGTTCCAGTCTCATTTGAACAAGCCATGGAATGTAATGATTCTGAAAGGTGGTTCAATGCCATGAAGGAAGAGATGAAATCGATGGATGTAAACCAAGTCTGGGAACTAGTAGAGTTACCTGAAGGATCAAAACGAGTTGGTTGTAAGTGGGTCTTCAAGACCAAGCGAAACTCGAAAGGTAACATCGAAAGGTATAAGGCCAGACTTGTTGCCAAAGGTTTCACTTAAAGGGATGACATTGACTATAAGGAGACTCTCTCCAGTTTCTAAGAAAGACTCCTTAAGAATTATTATGGCTTTGGTGGCTCATAATGATCTAGAGCTTCACCAAATAGATGTAAAGACCGCCTTTCTGAACGGTGACTTGGAAGAGGAAGTGTATATGGACCAACTTGAAGGTTTCACTACTACCGGGCAAGAAAATTTGGTGTGTAAATTAAAGAAATCGATATATGGAATGAAACAAGCCTCCCGACAATGGTATATTAATTTCAATAATACCATTACGTCATACGGTTTTGTAGAAAACACCGTTAATCGGTGTATCTATATGAAGGTCAGTGGGAGAAAGTTCATTATATTAGTCCTATATGTCGATGACATTCTTTTGGCTGCTAATGATATAAGTTTGTTAAATAATGTAAAGAAATTTCTCTCTGATACTTTTGAAATGAAAGATATGAATGAGACATCTTATGTGATAGGAATAGAGATATTCCGTGATAGATCACAAGGATTGTTAGGATTGTCTCAGAAAGGCTATATCGATAAAGTATTAGAGAGATTTAGAATGGAAAATTGCTCAACAGGAATAGTTCCAATTCAGAAAGGGGACAAGTTCAACGAATTGCAATGTCCAAAGAATGATTTGGAATGGAAAGCGATGGAATCAATTTCCTATGCATCACTGGTTGGAAGCCTAATGTATGCGCAAACATGTACTCGGCCAGACATTAGTTTCGCTGAAGGAATGTTAGGCCGATATCAAAGTAATCCTGGAATAGATCATTGGAAAGCTGGAAAGAAAGTACTTAGGTACTTACAAGGCACCAAAGATTATATGCTTACTTATAAAAGATCAAGTCATCTTGAAGTAGTAGGCTATTCGGATTCAAATTATAATGGATGTGTAGACTTGAGGAAATCTACATTTGGTTACATGTTTCTGTTGAATAGAGGAGCAGTTTCATGGAAAAGTGGGAAGCAGTCTGTCATTGCTACTTCCATTATGGAGGCTGAATTTGTAACATGCTTTGAGGCTACTGTTCATGCATTATGGTTGCGGAATTTTATCTTAAAGCTCGGTTTAGTCGACAGTATAGAAAAGCCGTTAAGAATTTACTGTGATAATTCCGCAGCAGTTTTCTTCTCTAAGAATGATAGGTATTCTAAAGGTGCAAAACATATGGATTTGAAATACCTATCTGTTAAAGAAGAAGTGCAAAACCATAAAGTGTCAATTGAGCATATTGGCACTGAGTTGATGATAGTGGACCTGTTAACTAAAGGTTTACCATCGAAAACATTTACTGGACATGTTGATCGGATGGGCATTATGGACAGGTCCTCAATCTCTTGAAAGCCAATATTTTGTACTGCTCATATCATTGTGACACTCATGAATTCAATTAAAGTTATGGTTTTGCTTGTGCTTTGTTATCTCTATTCAGTTGTATACAATTATAGTTGTGAGATAACTAATAGCATATATAGGAATGACAATTTAAAGTTTCAATGTTCCTCAGTAAGGTTATTATGAATTATGATGATTCTGTAATACATGGAAGGAATCATGTCGCTAAAAGATGTGTGACCGCCATGATCCAATCATTTTAATTCAATTAAGTGTTGTAATTTGATGATCTTTAAGGATTGTGCGTACTTATCTGTTATTGATTCATCAAGTCATAACATGGGCCAAGTGGGAGATTGTTAAATTAATTAACATGAGTGGCTCATGTTATTTAAAGTATGACCCAAAATAAAAGGCCTAATATGATTGTCGGTTAGGCATAATGACAATTTGGGTCATCGGGTTTAAAATCCCTCTACTCTCCCTATTAAGAATAACCGTTATAAGAAAAGGAGTATTCTCCTATTTAAGATAACTGTTACAGGAAAAGGATTTTCCCATTTAAGACAACAGAAAGGGAGGGACTTCCTATTTAAGGTAACGGTTATAGGAAAGGAAGGATGTGCATCTCTATATATATGCTATTACGGACCTTTCCTGGTACTCTTAACCATCAGAGAGAAAATGTAAAGAAAAGAAAGGGAAGAGTATGAGAAAAAAGAGAAGTGCTTAGGAACAAAGCTAAAAGAGGATTTTTCATCTCCATTACAGGATATCAGCATAATGAACAACGATATATCGATTTTGTTACAGTTTTATTACTAGTATTCGCATAAAGAAAAATCTTAGAAATTTTATAAAGAGAAATTTTATAAAAGTTCTAACGCTGTGAACGGGAAGGGTTGTTCTGTAGAACCCATGGCCTTTATGGATAAATCCACGAACTGCTTTCTACTTCGTCTATTTCTATTTTCTATATTCGCC
>JAGSHU010000130.1:0-17208 GCA_021533255.1 Ceriops tagal | reverse complement strand
TCTCAAGGTAATCTTTAAAAGCTTCATTTGTAAATTCAGTGCCTTGAACTGATCTCAATACTTTGATCTTCCTTCCACTCTCATTTTCAGCCAATCTTTTGTATCTCTTGAAGCAATTCAAAACTTCTGACTTGTGTTTGAGGTGCATGATGCAGGTCCTTCTGGAATAATCATCAACAAACAAGATGAAGTACCTTTCACCATTCAACCTTTTTGTCCTCATCGTCCACACAAATCAGTATGCACAATGTCAAGCACTGCTTCAGAACTGAACTCTTTGGTCTTATACTGCTTTCTGACATGTTTTCCTTTAAAGCATGCTGGGCAAACATACTCTCTCTCTCTCTCTCTCCTGAGGTCAGGAATGTCTCTGATTGCATGAGTAGTGGTTAGCTTCCTCATGTTCTTCTATGTTAAGTGTCCTAACCTCCTATGCCATAGTTGATTTTCTTCTTCTTTGGTGAGTAAATAGCTGTTTGTCTTGTCCTCATCAATCACATATAAATTTCCAACTGTTCTCTTCCTGACTGCAACACAAATGCCTTGTTTACTCTTTACTTGGCAACCTGTTTTTGTGAATATCACTTTGTGGTCTTCATTGCATAGCTGGCTGACAGATGCTAGATTATATCTGAGTCCTTCAACATGCAGAACATCTTTCAGCTTTTCTTTTCCAATATTTACTAACCCCTAACTCTTTGGTCTTATACTACTAGGGTTTGCATAGAAGGGAGTATATAAACCGGTAGAGCAAGAGAAGAAAAAAAGTTGGAGAGAAACAGGAGAGCACACCACCGCAAGAGAGACAACCACCACCATAAGAGTGAAAGCCACCACCGTAAGAGAGAAAGCCATACCACCGGGAGAGCAAACTAGATACGTACCACCTGTAAGAGAAGAAATCAAATACGTGAGACCTTGAAAAGGTGAGACATTAGAGCAGACCAGACCTAGAAACCAGACCAGGTGAGATTAGACCTGGTATCCGTGAGACCACTTAGAAGAGAAGACAACAGACTAGAACGTGAGACGTGAACCAGTAAAACCAGAAAAAAGCGGGAGGCAGGCTGAGAAACGTGAACCAGAAAAACCAAAAGCGGGAGGTAGGCCGAGAAACGTGAACCAGAAAAACCAGAAGCGGGAGGTAGGCCGAGAAATGTGAACCAGAAAAACCAGAAGTGAGAGGTAGGCCGAGAAACATGAACCAGCAAAACCAGAAGCATGGTGCATGCCAAGAGATGTGAAATGGCAGACTAGGAGCGTGGTGCAAGCTAAGAGACGTGAAATGGCAGACTAGAAGCGTGAGGCAGTCTGTGAGACGTGAAACGACAGACCAGTAGCGTGAGGCAGGCCATGAGACTTTAAACGGTAGACCTGAAGCGTGAGTGCAGGCCGTGAAATGGTGAGACCAGGAGTTGGGTGAGACAACCTAGAGAAGAAATTCAGTGTAGCATTTGAGAGAACTCAACGTATTTCCAGATTTCTTCAAGAGAGGTTAGAGAGAGTTTTGGTGATCTTCCAAGCAGCAGTGAAGCAGCCTATTCAAATCAAACAGAGGCAACACAAGCTAGAAGAAGGGTAGACACAGTAAGTGACACTCTTTGTATTGTGATTGCTTTGTATTTGCAATAATGAAAGGAGTAGAAGATTAAGACATCCATTGTAATCATAGGGAATACCACACTGGTGTTCTCAAGTATAGTGGATTGTCTTGGTAGAGGAAAAATCTCTACCACCGTGGAGTATGTCACATTGACAGAACTACGTAAATCTCTCGTGTCCTTGCTTTGGATTTACATTTAGTGTTTTGAATTGAGTTGTGAACGCAACTAAAGAATCATCAAACCCATAACCTAAAAGAAGACCTAATCAAGAACAACCAATCTGTTTAATAGGCAAGGTGTCTGAAAGGTAACTTTGGGGACTATTGAATCTGAGAAAGAGTTCATTTCTGAGAAGAGTTTGAAGTTGTTCACCTATCAATTAAAAAAAAGGGGTGTAATACTGATTCATCCTCCCTCTCAGTATTACAGACTAGTAGATCCTAGAGTGAAGTAGGGAACTTCAAATTTGCAAAAATAACAGTTCCTTGACGAAAAGCATTAAAGTCACATCAGCTACTAAAATTTTTATATCATTCCAAAAGGGATCATGTGTAAAGAATGAAACAAAAGACCTAGTTATATGGTCAAATACTTCAATATCAACAATCCATGAATTTCTTATAACTATATGAATAGAAGGGAGTGTTATGTATTACCTCATTGGGCAACAAAAGTAGTAGATGAGTGTGAGGGAGTGGATTTAAGAACCTTATAAAGCTTGGTTTGATTTAGAATCCATTGTAGCACTTTAACTTGCTAGGCAAAAAGTTTCATTTGATTTGATTTTTCAATATCATGTGATGGTTCTCCAATATAAGTTGAGCAATTGCATTTGCATTGGCTACGAGGCTTCTAATTTACTACTTTCCTTGAATTTTTCAATAGTGTTTTTTATTGTAATATGGCTTGTTATAATGGTTTCACTACCTTTTGTCTTTAGTCTATTGGTTTCAAGAATAAGAAGAAAGTCCATTGCAATTAGCAACCTTGGATTATTAGATCAAGAATTGAATAAGCTAAAGGATTCAACATTACTCTCTTGCAACTTTTGTCATGTTGAACTTTAATAGATGTGATGAGGACTGTTTTAGTTCTTACACTAAGAAGAGGGTAAATCAATGTGAGATATGTGCTTTTTTTCAAATTGATTTGGATTTAACTACTGTTGCTTGTTAGAGCTGATGATTTAATTTTTCATTTTTCTCTTTTATGTGAGTGCGACCATACGACTAAAAAATTAATGTGCAAGCACCCAAGAACACATGATAATTTTTACGTGGTTGACCCACAATGTATGAACTACATCCACGGTGTGATAGGATCCCTCCTAAATTACACAATCCACTTTTACTATCAAGGGATACAATAATGTTGTGGAAGGATCACTCCTTCACAACATGTAGAAGGACTACTTTTTAATCACTTACAATGATCTCCCGATCACTCCAAGGATATCCCACCCTATTTTTCAACAAATTTATTAAGAATTTATGGTAAAACCTTTCCTGGAGAATGATCACTTAATGTGTACAAACTATTAGAGTAGAATATGGATCTTTTTCTTCCTTCGCTGCTGGTATTGTCTCACTTGTTACTAGTGATGCCTACACGGGATGCTAATACTGTCTGTACACATTGTCGTTGCTGTTCATGTGTGTTGTTAATCCTGTCCCCATGCGTTGCCATTTCTATTCATGTGTGCTGTTCCTGTTTTCAGCACGTGGTGCCATTGCTATTTGTGTGTGCTACTAATGCTGTCCACTCATGCTGTCACTGTTGTCCGTGCATGCTGCTAATGCTGTCCACGTGTACTGTTAGTGCTGTTTGCACGTGTTGCTACTACTGTCTGCACACACTTTGCACGCGCTGCTCTTGCTAAACGCATGCACAGCTACTACTGTCTACACGCACTCCACTCGTGCTGCTCCTGTTAAACGCATGCACAGCTATTGTTGTCCACTTGCACTGCTACTACTGTCTACATGCACTTTGCACGCGCTAATCCTGCTGTCCGCACGCACTACGACTGCTTACTGCACACGTTGTTCTTGCTATTCGCTTGCACTGTTGCTGTTCATACGTGCTGCTACTTCTGTCTACACGCGTTGCTGCTGTCCACACACACTGTTCCTATTATCTGAGTGCGCTGCTGCTGTCTACTCGCGCTGTTGCTACTATCCTCCCACATTGTTGTTGTTTGCTCGCCTCGCTGCTGCTATCAACCTGCACTGTTGCTATCTGCTCGCACTACTTTTATCCCCATGCATCGTAGCTATTTTCTCGTGCCGTTGCTGCTATCCCTATGCACTGCAGCTGTCTTCTCGCACTGTTGCTGCTCTCTTCGCGCGTTGCAGTTGTCTTCTCGCACCGCTGCCACTACTCTCTCTGCGCGCTGCAACTGCTCTCTCGCATATGCTGTAGTTGTCTTCTCGCGCTACTGCTGCTATCCCTACGGGATACAGTTGTTTTCTAGTGTCGCTGCTGTTGTCTCCTAGTGCACCACCTGCTGCTGCACGTTGGTTGTTGGTGTAGGACCTTTGTGCTGCTACTCTACCTCCTGCTAGACTCACAGGCTGCTGTTGCCTCCTTATGGTTTGTCTTCCTTGGCTACTTTGATGGTTTGTTGGTGCAGCTGCTGCCTTGGTGGTGTTTGCTGGTACCACTGCTACCTTGGTTAGGGTTTACTAGTGCGGTTGTTGCCTTGATGGTGTTTGTTGGTGTGGCTACTACCTTGGTGAGGATTTACTGGTACCGGTTGCTACCTTGGTAAAGGTTTGCTGGTGCAGTTGCTTCCTTGGTGGTTTGCTGATGCCGGACCCTTTTGCTGTTGCTTCACCTCCTGATGGTTATTGCTCTACCTCCTGCCAATTGCTGCCTTGGTGGTTTGCTGTTGTCGAACCCTTCTGCTGTTTCTCCACCTCCTACCGGCTACTACCTTGGTGGTTTGCTAGTATGGGTGGCTGCCTACCTTGCTCTCTTTCTTTCCTTCCTTGGTTAGCTGCCTTGCTTTTCCTCTTGGTCGGCTGCACCTCCCTTGGTGGCTGCCTCCTCCCTTGTCGTTCACCTCTCCTTTTGGCTTTAGGTTTTCCATTCACCTCTCTTTGGCTGGCTCTCTCAATTTTCTGTAGCACACACCCTTCTTGCAAGATGCAGAGGGGTATTTATAGAGCCTTGAGATTAGGGCGACACGATCATCAACGGTCATCGTTGATTCCCAAAGGTTGCCCTACAATCAATGGCCAAATTTGAGTCCTAAAATTTAGGGTTAATGATCAACATTGACTTCCTAAAATTTAGGGTCAATGGTCAATGATCAATGGTTAATCTTGACCCATAAAATTTAGGATCACGGTCAACATTGATTCTTTAACATCAGGGTTGACCTGTCATCACCGGTTTTCCCCAACAACTTCTTTGCATCTCAACGGCATTCATAACCTCAAATCAACACATATAATCATGTGAGATGGTGTTGACAACAAATCCAACATTAGCCATAAAAAATGGGTTCAACAATCTCCCCTTTTGGATTTGTTGACAACATATTAAATCCAACAATGCACATATAACAATTGTCGACATTTACTACTCCTCCTACATTGTCATTCACAGCTCCCCCTAAAACATGCATCTCTCTTAACCTAGTTTAACTCCTCCTTTCTGCTTCTCCCCCTTGACAAGTTCTTCCCTTTTATCCATCAAGTTACTCCTCCTTTTTATCAATATATACTCTCTTTGGATTTATGCAAAATATCTCCCCCTTTGACAACAAATTTAAAGAATAATAGAAGAGAGAAAGGGAGAGGGGTTAAAGGATACCTCAGCCTCTAAGGGATGGCTAAATACTTAAGTTCAGCCTCTTTTGTTCAAGATGTTCTAGTTTCCTATGCTACAATAAATTCTCATCTTTGGTGATCATGTAGCATGTGTTCTTACTTCTAGAAACTTGGTACAAGTTTCCATGTGTTCTTTCACCTCTAGTAAGAACAGCACCATCTTTTAGTCTCTTTACTGTGTAGCCACTCTTGTTGAAAGTAACTTTATATCCATCATCGCAAAGCTAGCTAACATTGATAAGATTGTGTTTTAGCTTTTCAACATAAAACACTTTTTTTGATCTCAGCTTTTCTGCACCAATTTCAGCAGCACCAATACCTTGAATCTTTAAGCCACCATTAATCCCAAATTTGACTGACCCTCCATCATATTTGGCTACTCCCTTCAACATCTTGAAGTCTCCTGTAATGTGTGAAGAGTAGCCATTGTCTAGGATCTATGAATTTTCTTTCTTAGAAGCTTTTAAGGCTACTTCCATAACCATAGATGTTTCTCTTCCTCTTTTTCTTCTTTGGTTGAATTGGTGAGCTTGTATTGGTGTTCTCCTTGTATTCCTTAACTAGGAAACAATGGTTAGTGTGTTCTCCTTTGCATTCTTTGACCAAGCAGCAATGTCAAGTAGTCCTCAGCAGACCGGGTAGTAATGTCAAGTAGTCCTCAGCAGCGTGTCCAACCCTTTCACATCTTCCACAGATCTCTCCTAGCAAATCAAACCTGTTTCTTAGTGGAATATGACTTTTGTCCACTCGAGACTGCCTCCTATCTTGATAGAGTCTCCCCCTAGACTCTTGCCTCACACTCCTCTTTATTATAGGTCAAGTATACCAACATGCATTAGCCTTGTACCCATACTTACCATAGTCCCAACAAAAACTTACGATTCTGGATTTACTTATTTTACCAAGTTCATGTCTTTTTTCTTTAGGGACTGGTATAGCAGCCTTCTCATGATCTTTAATAGTTTGTATCCTTTGGATGGGAGTCTCCACCACATCTTTCCTAACCCATGTTAACTTGGATTGGTCTCACTTCTCCATCATGTCATTATGCTTGCTTTCGAGCACAAACACAATTTCTTCTTTTCTTTTACTTTCTCATTTAGCTTTTCAATGTAGCCAAGTCTTTTCTCCCCTAGGAAATGAGGTCTTTGATTGCTTAGACACTCATCCAACTTTTTGGTAGAATCCTCCTTGATGGCATTTGTTGATGATGACTCTCCTTTCACTTCGATGGCCTGTATAAAGCCTTATGAAGCTTGGCTTACTTTTGGTCATAAACACAATTTTTTTCTTTTCTTCTACCTTCTCACTCGACATTTCAATGTAGCCAAGTCCTTTTTTCCCCATGGAATGAGGCCTTTGATTACTTAGACACTCATATAACTTTCTTGTAGAATCCTTTTTGATGGAATTTGTTGATTATGACTCTCCTTCATGCTTCTTTAGCTCGGAATCATCCTTATGAAGCTTGGCTTGCAAAGTTAGCATCTCTTGCTCTTGTGTAATCACCTTAGCACCAAGGTCTTCATGTATTAAGAGTGGATTGTGTGATTTAAGAGGGATCCTATCACACCATGGACGTAGCTCACATATCGTGGGTGAACCATGTAAAAATTGCAATATGTTCTTGGGTGCTTGCGTCTTGATTTTTTACTTGTACGGTCGTGCTCACATAAAGGAGAAAAATAAAAAATTGGATCATTGGCTTTAACAAGCCATAGAGGTTAAATTCGGATCAATTTGGAAAAGCATATATCTCACATTGATTCACCCCCCTCTTAATGTGAGACCTAAAATGGTCCTCATTCCAATTTTTCTGCTTTGAAGTGAAGTTGTGCATTGTTATGTGATTTTTTTATCTCTACTATTGCTTGAGATCATGGATAGCATAAACAGCATACTTGAGGCAGAGCAAGGCAAGATACATGAAGACCTTGGTGCTAAGGTGATTACATAAGAGCAAGAGATGCTAACTTTGCAAGCCAAGCTTCACAAGGCCGAGCTCGAGCTAAAAAAGTGTGAAGAAAGCTTTATGTAGGCCATGGAAGTGAAAGGAGAGTCATCATTAGCAAATGCCATCAAGGAGGATTCTACCAGAAAGTTGGATGAGTGTCTCAACAATCAAAGACCTCATTCTATAGGGAAGAAAGGACTTGGCTACATTGAAATGTCGAGTGAGAAGATAGAAGAAAAGAAAAAAATTGTGTTTGTGCCTGAAAGCAAGTACAATGACGTGATGGAGAAAAGAGACTAACCTAAGTTAAAATGGGTTAGGAAAGATGTGGTGGAAACTCCCATCCAAAGGAGACAGGCTATCAAAGACGAAGAGGAAGTTGCCACACTAGTTGCTAAAGAAAAAAGACATGAACTTGGTAAAAGAAGTAAATCTAGGTTTGAAGGTTTTTGCTAGAGCTGTGACAAGTATGGGTACAAGGCTAATATGTGTTGGAATACTTGGCCTATAATGAAAAGGAGCGTGAGGTAAGAGTCAAGAGGGAGACTCTATCAAAATAAGAGATAGTCTTAGGTGGAAAAAAGTCATATTCCACTGAGAAACATGTTTGATTTGTTGGGAGAGTTATGTGGAAGATGTGAAAGGGTTGGACATGCTGTTGAGGACTACTTGGCATTGTTGCTCAGTCAAAGAATGCAAAGGAGAGCAAGCCAACCATTGCTGTTCAGTTAAGGAATGCAAAGGAGAACACCTACACATGCTCCCATATTCGGCTAAAGAAGAAGAAGAGGAAGAGAAACGTCTATGGTTGTGGAAGTAGCCTTAAAAGCTTCCAAGAAAGAAAAGTCATGGATCTTGGATAGTGGTTGCTTTTCACACATGATAGGAGACTCTAAGATGTTATAGGGAGTAGCCAAATATGATGGAGGGTTAGTTAAATTTGGCAATGATTGTGCCTTAAAGATTTAAGGTATTGGTGCTGCTGAAATAG
Source organism: Ceriops tagal (assembly GCA_021533255.1). Classification (NCBI taxonomy): domain Eukaryota; kingdom Viridiplantae; phylum Streptophyta; class Magnoliopsida; order Malpighiales; family Rhizophoraceae; genus Ceriops; species Ceriops tagal. The sequence goes on along the minus strand of JAGSHU010000130.1, from coordinate 8,823 downwards.
GTGCAGAAAGGCTGAAATCAAAGAAAGGGCTTTATGTTGAAGGGCTAAAACACAATCTCGTCATCGTTAGCCAGCTTTGCAATGATGGACATGAAGTTACCTTCAACAAGAGTGACTACACAATAAAGAGACTAAAAGATGGTGCTGTTCTTACTAAAGGTGAAATAACATATGGAAACTTGTACCAAGTTTCTAGGAGTATAAACACATGTTACATGAGCACCAAAGATGAGAACTTATTGTGGCATAGAAGACTGGGACATCTCAGACAAAAGGGGTTGAACAAGCTATCCAGAAATGAAGTTGTGAGAGATATACCTAAGCTAAGAAGAGAGAGAGATGTAATTTGCAGCACAGGTCAAAAAAGGAAGATGGTGAGCGCTCCCCATAAAGATGTGGAGATCCAAATGAAGAAGCCATTAAAGCTCATCCACTCAAACATTTGTGGGCCTATGAGATAAAGATCAACAAAGGGTGATAGGTATTTCATCTCTTTTATTGATGATTTTACAAGAATGACTTGCATTATGTTCTTAAAACATAAATCAAAGGCTCTTAATAATTTTAAGAGCTACAAGACGTTGGCTAAAAACCAATTGGGGAGAAAAATTAAAAGGCTCAAGACAGATAATGGGATAAGCTACACATGTGGTGAATTTGAAGATTATTTTGAGAAGTATGGAGTGAAGCATGTATATGCTTGTTCCTACATACCCCAACAAAATGGAGTGGCTGAAAGGAAGAATAGAAGCTTAGTGGAGATGGCAAGAACTATATTGGTTGAGCATAGTACATCACATGGCTTCTGGAGAGAGGTTATCACCATTGCAACTCAGGTTCAAAATAGATGCTTGATGAGACCACACACTGGGAAGACACCCTATGAGCTAAGGTATAGAAAGAAGCCAACTATAGAACACTTTAAAGAGTTTGGGAGCCTGTGCCTCATTAAAGTCAAAGTAAACATCTTGGCAAATTTGATGAGAAGGCAGATGAAGGCAAATTCTTGGGCTATGTACCAAATGGAAGAGGCTTCAGATGCTACAACAAAAGATTGTTAAAAATGGTGGACAACTTTGATGTTAAAATGATTGAAGATGGTGCTGCAATGCAATTACAACATATGGAAGCTGAAAATGCCATGTATGACAACCGAAGAGAGTCTGACAGTGATGAATCCAAGGCCATTCAACATAAGGAAGATGTTGATTCTCAAGTTACATGTGATAAAGAAGAAGAATCAAGGCATTTCCAAACTTATAGAAGACTCAGAGCTGAAGTTGAGGCCAAAAACATTATTGGTAGAAAAGAGGACTCTGTGCTCACTAAAAGAAGATTAAAGGGTGGTGAACAAACCTCACTGATTTCCAAAATTGAACCCAAGTTCATGGAAGAAGCATTAAAGCACAAGGAATGAGTGTGTGCTATGAATGAGGAGCTTGACCAAATTGAAAAGAACAACACTTGGTGTTTAGTACCTAGACTTAATAGGAAAAACATCATTAGAACCAAGTGGGTGTTCAGAAATAAGCTCAATGAAAAGGGTGAGGTGGTAAGAAACAAGGCAAGACTTGTCTACAAAGGCTATTCATAAGTAGAAGGTATTGACTTTGAAGAGACCTTTGCTTTGGTGGCCAGACTTGAAGCAATCATAATATTTATGGCCATTGTTGCTCAGAGGAACTATAAAGTCTATCAGATGGATGTGAAGTTTGCATTTCTGAATGGAGAGCTTGAAAAGGAGGTATTTATTGAACAGCCTGATGGTTTTATACTTGATCGTGATGGTTCAAGTGTGTGCAAATTGAAAAAGGCTTTATATGGCTTAAAGCAAGCTCTAAGAGCATGGTATTCCAAGTTGGATACATGCCTTAAGAACATGAAGTTCAAAAAACGGAATGTGGATAGCAACCTGTATATAAAAAAGACAACCAAGGCCAGTTAATTGTTGTGGTCTATGTTGATAACATAATCTTTATTGTAGAAAAGGAAGCCCTGTGCACTGCCTTTGCCAAGCAGATGAAGAAGTTTGAGATGTCCATGCTTGGTAAAATGAAATTCTTCATAGGATTATAGGTATTACAAAGCAAGGCTGAAATTTTTCTCTCCCAAGAAAAGTATGCTTGTGAGCTGTTAAAAAGGTTTGGGATGGAGAATTCTAAAGAAGTAAGCACTCCCATCATGGTTGGAACAAAGTTAAGCAAGGATAAAGAAGACAACATAGTTAATCAGAAGGAATATAGGAAGTTGATTGGAAGCTTATTGTATTTGACAACATCAAGGCTTGATATTATTTTTGCTGTAACACTTTGTGCTAGATTTCAAAGTGACCCCAAGGAGTCTCATCTTGTGGAGACTAAGAGAATTTTAAGGTATGTGAAGGACACAACAAATTATGGGCTGCTTTATGATAAAAGTGGATAGCTTAATCTATATGGGTATATAGATGTAGATTGGGCTAGAAATTGTGATGATAAAAGGTCAATGTCCAGTAGTGCATTTTATTTAGGCAGTAGATGTGTTTCAAGCATAGCAAGAAGCAAAATTCAGTGACTCTAAGTATTGCAGAGGCTGAATATGTGGTTGCCACTTAGGCTTGTACTCAACTGCTATGGATAAAACAATAACTTAAAGATATGAAGGTGGATGTATAGCTACCATTGCTGATTAGTTGTGACAACCAGAATGCCATCAATTTGTCAAAGAATCCTGTCCAACACTCTAGAACTAAACACATTGAAATCAAGTACCACTTCATTAAAGAGAAGGTGGAGAAAAATGAAGTAAAGTTGGAGTATGTGCCGACTGTGGAGTAAGTGGTAGATATATTCACTAAACCTCTGTCAAGAGAGATGTTCCAAAAGTTGAGGCTAATCTTATGTGTTTAGCCAACTCCTAAAGGTTGAGGTATTTTCTAAGCGCTCTCCCCTTCTTTCTACTATTATTCTTTGGATTTATTGTCAAAGGGGGAGATATTTTGCATAAATCCAAAGAAAGTGTAATACTTATAAAAAGGGGGGGAAGCTTGATGGATAAATAGGGAGAACTTGTCAAGGGGAAGAAGTAAACAGGGGAGTAGCAAGTGATGCATGTTTTAGGGGGGGCCAAATGACTTTGTGCAGGGGATGTTGTGCATAGTTGGATTTAATGTGTTGTCAACAAATCCAAAGAGGAAGATTGTTGAGCCTATCTTTGATGGCTAAATGTTGGATTTGTTGTCAACATCTCACACGATTATATGTGTTGATTTGATGCTATGAATGCCATTGAGATGTAATGAGGTCATTGGGAGAAACCAGTGATGATAGGTCAACCCTAGTGTTAAGGAGTCTATGTTGACTATGACCTTAAATTTTAAGGGTTAAGATTGATCGTTGACTGTTGACCATTGACAATAAATTTTAGGACTCAAATTTGGCTGTTAATTGTAGGGCAACATGTGGGAATTAACGATGACTGTTGATGATCATGTAGCCTTAATCCTAAGGTTCTATAAATACCTCTAGGTGTCTTGTAAAAATAAAAAAGAAGGGCTGCAGAAAATTAAGTGAATGGCAAAGGTAAGGCAGTTGGCCAAGGAAAGAAAGAAAGAGGGCAAGACAACTAGCCAAGGAGAGTGCAACAACCACCAAGGAATGTGCAGTAGCCATCAAGGAAAAGTAGCAAGGTGCAACCGGCCAAAGAGGAAAGAAAGAGAGCAAGGTAGCCGGCCACCTATACCAGTAAACCACCACCAAGGCAGCAACTGCACCAGTAAACATCACTAAGGTAGCAGTGGCACCAGAAAACCAACAAAGTAGCCAAGGAAGACAAACCAGAAGGAGGCAGAAGCAGCATATGAGTCCAGCAAGAGGTAGACAGTGACACAAGGGTCCTGCATTAGTAACCAACATGTAGCAGCAGGTGGTGCACCAGCAGACGGCAGCAGTGCATAGGGATAGCCTTAGCGGCATGAGAAAATAGTTGCAACGCCCATGGATAGTGGCACCAATATGATAGAACAGCTGCAACATGCGAAGAGAGGAGCAGCAGTGCAAGAAGACAGCTGTAGCGCATGGGCATAGTAGTAGCAGCGCAAGAAGACAACTGCAGTGCGCGTAGATAACAGCAACGGCCCGAGCAGACAGTAATAGCGCACTTAGATAGCAAGAATAGTGCCTGTGAATAGCAGCAGCAATGCGTGTAAATAGTAGTAGCAGCGTAAGTGGACAGTAGTAGCTGTGCGTACGAACAACAGGAGTAGCATGTGTGGAGTGTGTGCGGACAATAGTAGCAATTCACGCAGATAACATTAGCATCGCGTGTAGCACTAGCAGCAAGTGAGACAACACCGGTAGCGAAGGAAGGAGAAGTCTATATTCTGCTCTAGCAGTTTGTACATTTTGAGTGATCATTCTCCAGGAAAGGTTTTACTATAAACTCTTGATAAATTTGTTAAAAAACAGGGTGAGATACCCTTAGATTGATTAGGAGATCAACTCCTTGGTTAAGAGATCGTTGCAAGTGGTCAAGGAGTAGTTTTCCATAAGTGGTGAATGAGCGATCCTTCCACAACATCATTGTATCCCTTGATAGCAAGAGTGGATTGTGTGATTTAGGAGGGATCCTATCACACAGTGGATGTAGCTCACACATTGTGGGTGAACAACATAAAAATTATTGTGTGTCTTTAGGTGCTTGCGCATTAATTTTTTAGTTGTATGATCACGCTCACATAAAGGAGAAAAATATAAATTGGATCATCGACTCTAACAAGCCATAGAGGTTAAATCCTGATTGATTTGTAAAAAGCACATATCTCACACTAATTCACCCCCCTCTCAATGTGAGACCTAAAATGGTCCTTATCAATGTTGATCATTGACCTTAAATTCAAGGAGTCAATGCTTACCATTAACCCTAAATTCAAGGAATTAATGCTAACCGTTGATGGTAGGGCAACCTTAAACTTAAGGCATATAAACACCTATGTAGTTGCTAAGAGAGGGTGTAAGCCGTATAAATGAAATAGAGAAATAGATAGCTAGAGCAACCACCAAAAAGAAAAAGAGAGAACGATAGAGAACAACCACTAAAAAGAAAAGGTAAGGGCATGACAGTGAGCAAAAACTCAACAGGGTGAGCGGCAAAAACACAAAAGAGAGCTGTAGAAAACGAAAGAGAGTTGCAGAGAAATAGAAAAAAAAAAGCAGTAAAGCAAAAAAGAGAGAAACCCGATAGAAAAGAAAAAGCCTCTAGTAGGAGAAAAGAAAAAGCAGCAGCAGTAGAAAGAAAAAGAGAGAACCTGTAAAGGAGAGAACCTTCAGTAGAGAGAAAATTGTAGAGGAGAGCACGACAAGTAAAGAAAATTACATAAGAGAAAACTATAGAGGAGAGCACAATGTGATAAGGAGCAGCAAAGGAGAGCACGACAGGTAGAGACCTGTAGAAAGTTGTGATCAGTAAAGGTAAAGAGCTATGATCTGTGATAAGGACCTTCTTGGGTCTCACATTGAGAGGGGTAGAGGTGAATCAATGTGAGATGCTTATATGTTACAAATCTATCCAGATTAAACATCTGTAACCTACTAAAGTCTATGATCTAATTTTGTCTTACTTCTTTATGTGAGAATGGTCGTATGGATATCAAGCAAGCATAAGCACCCAAGAACACATAGGATTTTTACGTGGTTCACCCATAATGTGTAAGTTATGTCCACGGTATGATAGGATCACTCTTAGATCACATGATCCACTCTTGTTATTAAGGGATACAATTGATGTTATGGAAGGATCTCTCCTTAACCACATACAGCGACCTTTTGATCACTCCAAAGGTTTCCCACCCTTTTTTAAGAAGTTTCATAAAAAAAGTATTACATAAACTCCCCTAAGAAGGATCTCTCCATGTGCACAAGCTGCTATTGCAGAAAATTGATCTTTTCCTTCCTCATTGCTGATCTTTGCTCAAGCTTTCTATTGTTCTCTTCTTCTTCATTGCCAATCTTTGCTCAAGCCCTATCGATCTCTCTTTCTTCATTATCGGTTTCATAGCTTTCTCTTTGCTCTCTCTCTGTCGTGTTTTACAGCTTTCTTTTTGCCTCTACTAATCTCAACTCTCTACCGGTTCTGAACTCTCAGTTGCTCACACTTTCGACCAGTTCTGAACTCTCAGCCTTTGCTGGGTGTCTCTCTGCCTCTGCCAGGTTTCTCTCTGCCTCTGATGGGTTTTCTCTCTTGCCTCTATAAGGTTTCTCTCCTACCTCTATTGGGTTTCTCTCCTACATTTACAAGGTTTCTCTCCTGCCTTTATTGTGTTTCTTTTTGCTTGTCTTTGTGTTTCTGTAGCTCTTTCTGCCTGTTTCTACAGATCTCCCTACCTATTCTCTCTACTGTAGGTTCTGTTCTACTCTATCAGTTCTCTCATTTACATGTTCTCTCCTTTTCTTTATGCTGCTGCTACTGTTTCTCCTTTGCATGTTCTCTCTTTTGTAGGTTCTCTCCTCTGTAATTTTTTATCTGCAAGTTCTCTCCTTCGCAAGTCTTTGCTAGTTTTCTTTGTAGTTTCTCACTTTTGCAGGTTCTCTCCTTTGTGGGTTCTCTCCTTTGTAGGTTCTCTCTTTTACAAGTTCTCTCTTTTGTAGGTTCTTTCCTATATAGGTTTTCTCCTTTACAGGACTTTACTGGTTTTCTCTACCCTTTCACTCCTTTATAGGTTTTCTCCTCTAGTGGTTCCCTTTTCTACAAGTTCTCTCCTTTGTAGATTCTCTTTTCTATAGGTTCTCTCCTTTATAGGTTCTCTCTTCTGTAGGATCTTTCCTTTATAGGTCTTCTCCTCTATAGGTTCTCTCCTTTGTAGGTTCTCTCTTCTATAGGTTCTCTCCTATGTAAGTTATGTCCTTTGCAGATTCTATCCTCTACAGGTTCTCTCTTTTGTAGGTTCTCACTTCTATAGGTTCTCTCCTCTGCAAGTGTTTGCTAGTTTTCTCTATCGTTTCTCTCCTCTTTAAGTTCTCTCATCTATAGTTTTTCTCCTTTGTAGGGTCTCTCCTTTATAGGTTCCTTTACAAGTTCTATCTTTTGTAGATTCTCTCTTCTACAGGTTTTCTTCCCCATAGGTTCTCTCTTCTATAAGTTCTGCCTTATGTAGGTTCTCTATTTTGTAGGATCTTAGTTCTGCAGGTTCTCTCCTCTACAGGTTATTTCTTCTATAGGTTCTCTCCTCTGTAGGTTCCCTCCTCTGTAGATTCTCTCCTATGCAGGTTCTCTCTTCTGTAGGTTTTCTCCTCTGCAGGACTTTACTGGTTTTCTCCTTTGCAGGTTCCCTCCTTTGCAGGTTCTCTCCTCTGTAGGTTCTCTCTTTTATAGGTTCTCTCCTCTTTAGGTTCTTTCCTTTATAAGTTCTCTTCATTACAGATTCTCTCCCCTACATATTCTTACTTTTATAGGTTCTCTCCTTTGTAAGTTCTCTCCTCTATAGGTCTTTGCTGGTTTTCTCTACCATTTCTCTCCTTTACAGGTTTTTCCCTCTGCAGGTTCTTTCCTTTACAGGTTCCCATCTTTGTAGGTTCTCTCCTCCATCGGATCTCTACTTTTTGTTGGTTCTTTACTCAATAGGTTCTCTCCACTATAGCTACTTTCCTCTGTAGATTCACTCCTTTATAGGTTCTCCCTTTTGCAGGTTCTCTCTTCTACAAGCCTTTGTTGGTTTTCTTTGCTGTTTAGCTCCTCTGCAAGTTCTCTCATTAATAGGTTTTAACCTCTATAGGTTTTCTCCCTTACAGGTTCCCTCTTCTGTAGGTTCTCTCTTCTACAAGTTCTCTCCTCAACAGGTTCTCACCTCTATAGGTTTTCTCTTCTGTAGGCTCTCTATTTTATAGGTTCACTGCTCTACAATTTCTCCTTTCTGCAGGTTCTCTCCTCTACTAGTTCTCTTTTCTACTGGTTCTCTTCTCTAGAGACTCTCTTCTTTATAGATTCTCTCTTCTGTAGATTCTCTCTTCTGCAAGTTCTCTCCTCAATAGGTTCTCACTTTTGTAGGTTATCTCTTTTACAGGTTCTCTATTGCACAGGTTCTTTGCTTTACCAGTTATCTTTTCTGCAGTTTCTCTCCTTTGGAGGTTTTCTCCTTGGCCGATTCTCCCCTTTAGAGAATCTCTCCTTTGCAGGTTCTCTCTTCTGTAGGTTCTCTCTTTTGTAGGTTCTCTCCCATACAAGTCTCTACTGGTTTTCTTTATGGTTTCTCTCATCTGTAGGTTTTCTCTTCTGTAGGATTTCTACTTTGCAGGTTCTATTCTATAGGTTCTCTCTTTTGCAGGTCTTTGTTGGTTTTCTCTACCCTTTCACTCCTCTCTAGGTTTTCTCCTCTACATGTTTTCAGCTCTATAGGTTCTCTCTTCTACAAGTTCTCTCCTTTGCAAACCTTTGCGAGTTTTCCCTGTAGCTTCTCTCTTTTACCAGTTTTGTCCTCGACAAGATTTCTACTTTATAGGTTCCCTCCTCTGTAGGTTCTCTCTTTTGTAGGTTCTCTCTTCTATAGGATCTCTCCTCTGTAGGTTTTCTCCACTACAGATTCTCTCCACTGCAAGTTCTCTCCTCTCTAAGTTTTCTCTATTACAAATTCTCTTCTCTACAAGTTCACTCTTTTGTAAGTTCTCTTCTTTGTATGTTCTCTCCTCTGTAGATTCCCTCCTCTGTAGGTTCTCTCTTCTGCAGGTTCTCCCCTTTGTAGGTTCTCTCCTTTGCAGATTCTCTCTTCTATAGGTTCTCTCTTTTGCAGGTTCTCTCCTTTGTATGATCTCCCCACTATAGAGTCTCTCCTCTGAAAGCCTCTGCTAGTTTTCT
>JAGSHU010000129.1:0-17236 GCA_021533255.1 Ceriops tagal | reverse complement strand
TCTCAAGGTAATCTTTAAAAGCTTCATTTGTAAATTCAGTGCCTTGAACTGATCTCAATACTTTGATCTTCCTTCCACTCTCATTTTCAGCCAATCTTTTGTATCTCTTGAAGCAATTCAAAACTTCTGACTTGTGTTTGAGGTGCATGATGCAGGTCCTTCTGGAATAATCATCAACAAACAAGATGAAGTACCTTTCACCATTCAACCTTTTTGTCCTCATCGTCCACACAAATCAGTATGCACAATGTCAAGCACTGCTTCAGAACTGAACTCTTTGGTCTTATACTGCTTTCTGACATGTTTTCCTTTAAAGCATGCTGGGCAAACATACTCTCTCTCTCTCTCCTGAGGTCAGGAATGTCTCTGATTGCATGAGTAGTGGTTAGCTTCCTCATGTTCTTCTATGTTAAGTGTCCTAACCTCCTATGCCATAGTTGATTTTCTTCTTCTTTGGTGAGTAAATAGCTGTTTGTCTTGTCCTCATCAATCACATATAAATTTCCAACTGTTCTCTTCCTGACTGCAACACAAATGCCTTGTTTACTCTTTACTTGGCAACCTGTTTTTGTGAATATCACTTTGTGGTCTTCATTGCATAGCTGGCTGACAGATGCTAGATTATATCTGAGTCCTTCAACATGCAGAACATCTTTCAGCTTTTCTTTTCCAATATTTACTAACCCCTAACTCTTTGGTCTTATACTACTAGGGTTTGCATAGAAGGGAGTATATAAACCGGTAGAGCAAGAGAAGAAAAAAAGTTGGAGAGAAACAGGAGAGCACACCACCGCAAGAGAGACAACCACCACCATAAGAGTGAAAGCCACCACCGTAAGAGAGAAAGCCATACCACCGGGAGAGCAAACTAGATACGTACCACCTGTAAGAGAAGAAATCAAATACGTGAGACCTTGAAAAGGTGAGACATTAGAGCAGACCAGACCTAGAAACCAGACCAGGTGAGATTAGACCTGGTATCCGTGAGACCACCTAGAAGAGAAGACAACAGACTAGAACGTGAGACGTGAACCAGTAAAACCAGAAAAAAGCGGGAGGCAGGCTGAGAAACGTGAACCAGAAAAACCAAAAGCGGGAGGTAGGCCGAGAAACGTGAACCAGAAAAACCAGAAGCGGGAGGTAGGCCGAGAAATGTGAACCAGAAAAACCAGAAGTGAGAGGTAGGCCGAGAAACATGAACCAGCAAAACCAGAAGCATGGTGCATGCCAAGAGATGTGAAATGGCAGACTAGGAGCGTGGTGCAAGCTAAGAGACGTGAAATGGCAGACTAGAAGCGTGAGGCAGTCTGTGAGACGTGAAACGACAGACCAGTAGCGTGAGGCAGGCCATGAGACTTTAAACGGTAGACCTGAAGCGTGAGTGCAGGCCGTGAAATGGTGAGACCAGGAGTTGGGTGAGACAACCTAGAGAAGAAATTCAGTGTAGCATTTGAGAGAACTCAACGTATTTCCAGATTTCTTCAAGAGAGGTTAGAGAGAGTTTTGGTGATCTTCCAAGCAGCAGTGAAGCAGCCTATTCAAATCAAACAGAGGCAACACAAGCTAGAAGAAGGGTAGACACAGTAAGTGACACTCTTTGTATTGTGATTGCTTTGTATTTGCAATAATGAAAGGAGTAGAAGATTAAGACATCCATTGTAATCATAGGGAATACCACATTGGTGTTCTCAAGTATAGTGGATTGTCTTGGTAGAGGAAGAATCTCTACCACCGTGGAGTATGTCACATTGACAGAACTACGTAAATCTCTCGTGTCCTTGCTTTGGATTTACATTTAGTGTTTTGAATTGAGTTGTGAACGCAACTAAAGAATCATCAAACCCATAACCTAAAAGAAGACCTAATCAAGAACAACCAATCTGTTTAATAGGCAAGGTGTCTGAAAGGTAACTTTGGGGACTATTGAATCTGAGAAAGAGTTCATTTCTGAGAAGAGTTTGAAGTTGTTCACCTATCAATTAAAAAAAAGGGGTGTAATACTGATTCATCCTCCCTCTCAGTATTACAGACTAGTAGATCCTAGAGTGAAGTAGGGAACTTCAAATTTGCAAAAATAACAGTTCCTTGACGAAAAGCATTAAAGTCACATCAGCTACTAAAATTTTTATATCATTCCAAAAGGGATCATGTGTAAAGAATGAAACAAAAGACCTAGTTATATGGTCAAATACTTCAATATCAACAATCCATGAATTTCTTATAACTATATGAATAGAAGGGAGTGTTATGTATTACCTCATTGGGCAACAAAAGTAGTAGATGAGTGTGAGGGAGTGGATTTAAGAACCTTATAAAGCTTGGTTTGATTTAGAATCCATTGTAGCACTTTAACTTGCTAGGCAAAAAGTTTCATTTGATTTGATTTTTCAATATCATGTGATGGTTCTCCAATATAAGTTGAGCAATTGCATTTGCATTGGCTACGAGGCTTCTAATTTACTACTTTCCTTGAATTTTTCAATAGTGTTTTTTATTGTAATATGGCTTGTTATAATGGTTTCACTACCTTTTGTCTTTAGTCTATTGGTTTCAAGAATAAGAAGAAAGTCCATTGCAATTAGCAACCTTGGATTATTAGATCAAGAATTGAATAAGCTAAAGGATTCAACATTACTCTCTTGCAACTTTTGTCATGTTGAACTTTAATAGATGTGATGAGGACTGTTTTAGTTCTTACACTAAGAAGAGGGTAAATCAATGTGAGATATGTGCTTTTTTTCAAATTGATTTGGATTTAACTACTGTTGCTTGTTAGAGCTGATGATTTAATTTTTCATTTTTCTCTTTTATGTGAGTGCGACCATACGACTAAAAAATTAATGTGCAAGTACCCAAGAACACATGATAATTTTTACGTGGTTGACCCACAATGTATGAACTACATCCACGGTGTGATAGGATCCCTCCTAAATTACACAATCCACTTTTACTATCAAGGGATACAATAATGTTGTGGAAGGATCACTCCTTCACAACATGTAGAAGGACTACTTTTTAATCACTTACAATGATCTCCCGATCACTCCAAGGATATCCCACCCTATTTTTCAACAAATTTATTAAGAATTTATGGTAAAACCTTTCCTAGAGAATGATCACTTAATGTGTACAAACTATTAGAGTAGAATATGGATCTTTTCCTTCCTTCGCTGCTGGTATTGTCTCACTTGTTACTAGTGATGCCTACACGGGATGCTAATACTGTCTGTACACATTGTCGTTGCTGTTCATGTGTGTTGCTAATCCTGTCCCCATGCGTTGCCATTTCTATTCATGTGTGCTGTTCCTGTTTTCAGCACGTGGTGCCATTGCTATTTGTGTGTGCTACTAATGCTGTCCACTCATGCTGTCACTGTTGTCCGTGCATGCTGCTAATGCTGTCCACGTGTACTGTTAGTGCTGTTTGCACGTGTTGCTACTACTGTCTGCACACACTTTGCACGCGCTGCTCTTGCTAAACGCATGCACAGCTACTACTGTCTACACGCACTCCACTCGTGCTGCTCCTGTTAAACGCATGCACAGCTATTGTTGTCCACTTGCACTGCTACTACTGTCTACATGCACTTTGCACGCGCTAATCCTGCTGTCCGCACGCACTACGACTGCTTACTGCACACGTTGTTCTTGCTATTCGCTTGCACTGTTGCTGTTCATACGTGCTGCTACTTCTGTCTACACGCGTTGCTGCTGTCCACACACACTGTTCCTATTATCTGAGTGCGCTGCTGCTGTCTACTCGCGCTGTTGCTACTATCCTCCCACATTGTTGTTGTTTGCTCGCCTCGCTGCTGCTATCAACCTGCACTGTTGCTATCTGCTCGCACTACTTTTATCCCCATGCATCGTAGCTATTTTCTCGTGCCGTTGCTGCTATCCCTATGCACTGCAGCTGTCTTCTCGCACTGTTGCTGCTCTCTTCGCGCGTTGCAGTTGTCTTCTCGCACCGCTGCCACTACTCTCTCTGCGCGCTGCAACTGCTCTCTCGCATATGCTGTAGTTGTCTTCTCGCGCTACTGCTGCTATCCCTACGGGATACAGTTGTTTTCTAGTGTCGCTGCTGTTGTCTCCTAGTGCACCACCTGCTGCTGCACGTTGGTTGTTGGTGTAGGACCTTTGTGCTGCTACTCTACCTCCTGCTAGACTCACAGGCTGCTGTTGCCTCCTTATGGTTTGTCTTCCTTGGCTACTTTGATGGTTTGTTGGTGCAGCTGCTACCTTGGTGAGGGTTTGCTAGTGCAGCTGCTGCCTTGGTGGTGTTTGCTGGTACCACTGCTACCTTGGTTAGGGTTTACTAGTGCGGTTGTTGCCTTGATGGTGTTTGTTGGTGTGGCTACTACCTTGGTGAGGATTTACTGGTACCGGTTGCTACCTTGGTAAAGGTTTGCTGGTGCAGTTGCTTCCTTGGTGGTTTGCTGATGCCGGACCCTTTTGCTGTTGCTTCACCTCCTGCTGGTTATTGCTCTACCTCCTGCCAATTGCTGCCTTGGTGGTTTGCTGTTGTCGAACCCTTCTGCTGTTTCTCCACCTCCTACCGGCTACTACCTTGGTGGTTTGCTAGTATGGGTGGCTGCCTACCTTGCTCTCTTTCTTTCCTTCCTTGGTTAGCTGCCTTGCTTTTCCTCTTGGTCGGCTGCACCTCCCTTGGTGGCTGCCTCCTCCCTTGTCGTTCACCTCTCCTTTTGGCTTTAGGTTTTCCATTCACCTCTCTTTGGCTGGCTCTCTCAATTTTCTGTAGCACACACCCTTCTTGCAAGATGCAGAGGGGTATTTATAGAGCCTTGAGATTAGGGCGACACGATCATCAACGGTCATCGTTGATTCCCAAAGGTTGCCCTACAATCAATGGCCAAATTTGAGTCCTAAAATTTAGGGTTAATGATCAACATTGACTTCCTAAAATTTAGGGTCAATGGTCAATGATCAATGGTTAATCTTGACCCATAAAATTTAGGATCACGGTCAACATTGATTCTTTAACATCAGGGTTGACCTGTCATCACCGGTTTTCCCCAACAACTTCTTTGCATCTCAACGGCATTCATAACCTCAAATCAACACATATAATCATGTGAGATGGTGTTGACAACAAATCCAACATTAGCCATAAAAAATGGGTTCAACAATCTCCCCTTTTGGATTTGTTGACAACATATTAAATCCAACAATGCACATATAACAATTGTCGACATTTACTACTCCCCCTACATTGTCATTCACAGCTCCCCCTAAAACATGCATCTCTCTTAACCTAGTTTAACTCCTCCTTTCTGCTTCTCCCCCTTGACAAGTTCTTCCCTTTTATCCATCAAGTTACTCCTCCTTTTTATCAATATATACTCTCTTTGGATTTATGCAAAATATCTCCCCCTTTGACAACAAATTTAAAGAATAATAGAAGAGAGAAAGGGAGAGGGGTTAAAGGATACCTCAGCCTCTAAGGGATGGCTAAATACTTAAGTTTAGCCTCTTTTGTTCAAGATGTTCTAGTTTCCTATGCTACAATAAATTCTCATCTTTGGTGATCATGTAGCATGTGTTCTTACTTCTAGAAACTTGGTACAAGTTTCCATGTGTTCTTTCACCTCTAGTAAGAACAGCACCATCTTTTAGTCTCTTTACTGTGTAGCCACTCTTGTTGAAAGTAACTTTATATCCATCATCGCAAAGCTAGCTAACATTGATAAGATTGTGTTTTAGCTTTTCAACATAAAACACTTTTTTTGATCTCAGCTTTTCTGCACCAATTTCAGCAGCACCAATACCTTGAATCTTTAAGCCACCATTAATCCCAAATTTGACTGACCCTCCATCATATTTGGCTACTCCCTTCAACATCTTGAAGTCTCCTGTAATGTGTGAAGAGTAGCCATTGTCTAGGATCTATGAATTTTCTTTCTTAGAAGCTTTTAAGGCTACTTCCATAACCATAGATGTTTCTCTTCCTCTTTTTCTTCTTTGGTTGAATTGGTGAGCTTGTATTGGTGTTCTCCTTGTATTCCTTAACTAGGAAACAATGGTTAGTGTGTTCTCCTTTGCATTCTTTGACCAAGCAGCAATGTCAAGTAGTCCTCAGCAGACCGGGTAGTAATGTCAAGTAGTCCTCAGCAACGTGTCCAACCCTTTCACATCTTCCACAGATCTCTCCTAGCAAATCAAACCTGTTTCTTAGTGGAATATGACTTTTGTCCACTCGAGACTGCCTCCTATCTTGATAGAGTCTCCCCCTAGACTCTTGCCTCACACTCCTCTTTATTATAGGTCAAGTATACCAACATGCATTAGCCTTGTACCCATACTTACCATAGTCCCAACAAAAACTTACGATTCTGGATTTACTTATTTTACCAAGTTCATGTCTTTTTTCTTTAGGGACTGGTATAGCAGCCTTCTCATGATCTTTAATAGTTTGTATCCTTTGGATGGGAGTCTCCACCACATCTTTCCTAACCCATGTTAACTTGGATTGGTCTCACTTCTCCATCATGTCATTATGCTTGCTTTCGAGCACAAACACAATTTCTTCTTTTCTTTTACTTTCTCATTTAGCTTTTCAATGTAGCCAAGTCTTTTCTCCCCTAGGAAATGAGGTCTTTGATTGCTTAGACACTCATCCAACTTTTTGGTAGAATCCTCCTTGATGGCATTTGTTGATGATGACTCTCCTTTCACTTCGATGGCCTGTATAAAGCCTTATGAAGCTTGGCTTACTTTTGGTCATAAACACAATTTTTTTCTTTTCTTCTACCTTCTCACTCGACATTTCAATGTAGCCAAGTCCTTTTTTCCCCATGGAATGAGGCCTTTGATTACTTAGACACTCATATAACTTTCTTGTAGAATCCTTTTTGATGGAATTTGTTGATTATGACTCTCCTTCATGCTTCTTTAGCTCGGAATCATCCTTATGAAGCTTGGCTTGCAAAGTTAGCATCTCTTGCTCTTGTGTAATCACCTTAGCACCAAGGTCTTCATGTATTAAGAGTGGATTGTGTGATTTAAGAGGGATCCTATCACACCATGGACGTAGCTCACATATCGTGGGTGAACCATGTAAAAATTGCAATATGTTCTTGGGTGCTTGCGTCTTGATTTTTTACTTGTACGGTTGTGCTCACATAAAGGAGAAAAATAAAAAATTGGATCATTGGCTTTAACAAGCCATAGAGGTTAAATTCGGATCAATTTGGAAAAGCATATATCTCACATTGATTCACCCCCCTCTTAATGTGAGACCTAAAATGGTCCTCATTCCAATTTTTCTGCTTTGAAGTGAAGTTGTGCATTGTTATGTGATTTTTTTATCTCTACTATTGCTTGAGATCATGGATAGCATAAACAGCATACTTGAGGCAGAGCAAGGCAAGATACATGAAGACCTTGGTGCTAAGGTGATTACATAAGAGCAAGAGATGCTAACTTTGCAAGCCAAGCTTCACAAGGCCGAGCTCGAGCTAAAAAAGTGTGAAGAAAGCTTTATGTAGGCCATGGAAGTGAAAGGAGAGTCATCATTAGCAAATGCCATCAAGGAGGATTCTACCAGAAAGTTGGATGAGTGTCTCAACAATCAAAGACCTCATTCTATAGGGAAGAAAGGACTTGGCTACATTGAAATGTCGAGTGAGAAGATAGAAGAAAAGAAAAAAATTGTGTTTGTGCCTGAAAGCAAGTACAATGACGTGATGGAGAAAAGAGACTAACCTAAGTTAAAATGGGTTAGGAAAGATGTGGTGGAAACTCCCATTCAAAGGAGACAGGCTATCAAAGACGAAGAGGAAGTTGCCACACTAGTTGCTAAAGAAAAAAGACATGAACTTGGTAAAAGAAGTAAATCTAGGTTTGAAGGTTTTTGCTAGAGCTGTGACAAGTATGGGTACAAGGCTAATATGTGTTGGAATACTTGGCCTATAATGAAAAGGAGCGTGAGGTAAGAGTCAAGGGGGAGACTCTATCAAAATAAGAGATAGTCTTAGGTGGAAAAAAGTCATATTCCACTGAGAAACATGTTTGATTTGTTGGGAGAGTTATGTGGAAGATGTGAAAGGGTTGGACATGCTGTTGAGGACTGCTTGGCATTGTTGCTCAGTCAAAGAATGCAAAGGAGAGCAAGCCAACCATTGCTGTTCAGTTAAGGAATGCAAAGGAGAACACCTACACATGCTCCCATATTCGGCTAAAGAAGAAGAAGAGGAAGAGAAACGTCTATGGTTGTGGAAGTAGCCTTAAAAGCTTCCAAGAAAGAAAAGTCATGGATCTTGGATAGTGGTTGCTTTTCACACATGATAGGAGACTCTAAGATGTTATAGGGAGTAGCCAAATATGATGGAGGGTTAGTTAAATTTGGCAATGATTGTGCCTTAAAGATTTAAGGTATTGGTGCTGCTGAAATAGGTGCAGAAAGGCTGAAATCAAAGAAAGGGCTTTATGTTGAAGGGCTAAAACACAATCTCGTCATCGTTAGCCAGCTTTGCAATGATGGACATGAAGTTACCTTCAACAAGAGTGACTACACAATAAAGAGACTAAAAGATGGTGCTGTTCTTACTAAAGGTGAAATAACATATGGAAACTTGTACCAAGTTTCTAGGAGTATAAACACATGTTACATGAGCACCAAAGATGAGAACTTATTGTGGCATAGAAGACTGGGACATCTCAGACAAAAGGGGTTGAACAAGCTATCCAGAAATGAAGTTGTGAGAGATATACCTAAGCTAAGAAGAGAGAGAGATGTAATTTGCAGCACAGGTCAAAAAAGGAAGATGGTGAGCGCTCCCCATAAAGATGTGGAGATCCAAATGAAGAAGCCATTAAAGCTCATCCACTCAAACATTTGTGGGCCTATGAGATAAAGATCAACAAAGGGTGATAGGTATTTCATCTCTTTTATTGATGATTTTACAAGAATGACTTGCATTATGTTCTTAAAACATAAATCAAAGGCTCTTAATAATTTTAAGAGCTACAAGACGTTGGCTAAAAACCAATTGGGGAGAAAAATTAAAAGGCTCAAGACAGATAATGGGATAAGCTACACATGTGGTGAATTTGAAGATTATTTTGAGAAGTATGGAGTGAAGCATGTATATGCTTGTTCCTACATACCCCAACAAAATGGAGTGGCTGAAAGGAAGAATAGAAGCTTAGTGGAGATGGCAAGAACTATATTGGTTGAGCATAGTACATCACATGGCTTCTGGAGAGAGGTTATCACCATTGCAACTCAGGTTCAAAATAGATGCTTGATGAGACCACACACTGGGAAGACACCCTATGAGCTAAGGTATAGAAAGAAGCCAACTATAGAACACTTTAAAGAGTTTGGGAGCCTGTGCCTCATTAAAGTCAAAGTAAACATCTTGGCAAATTTGATGAGAAGGCAGATGAAGGCAAATTCTTGGGCTATGTACCAAATGGAAGAGGCTTCAGATGCTACAACAAAAGATTGTTAAAAATGGTGGACAACTTTGATGTTAAAATGATTGAAGATGGTGCTGCAATGCAATTACAACATATGGAAGCTGAAAATGCCATGTATGACAACCGAAGAGAGTCTGACAGTGATGAATCCAAGGCCATTCAACATAAGGAAGATGTTGATTCTCAAGTTACATGTGATAAAGAAGAAGAATCAAGGCATTTCCAAACTTATAGAAGACTCAGAGCTGAAGTTGAGGCCAAAAACATTATTGGTAGAAAAGAGGACTCTGTGCTCACTAAAAGAAGATTAAAGGGTGGTGAACAAACCTCACTGATTTCCAAAATTGAACCCAAGTTCATGGAAGAAGCATTAAAGCACAAGGAATGAGTGTGTGCTATGAATGAGGAGCTTGACCAAATTGAAAAGAACAACACTTGGTGTTTAGTACCTAGACTTAATAGGAAAAACATCATTAGAACCAAGTGGGTGTTCAGAAATAAGCTCAATGAAAAGGGTGAGGTGGTAAGAAACAAGGCAAGACTTGTCTACAAAGGCTATTCATAAGTAGAAGGTATTGACTTTGAAGAGACCTTTGCTTTGGTGGCCAGACTTGAAGCAATCATAATATTTATGGCCATTGTTGCTCAGAGGAACTATAAAGTCTATCAGATGGATGTGAAGTTTGCATTTCTGAATGGAGAGCTTGAAAAGGAGGTATTTATTGAACAGCCTGATGGTTTTATACTTGATCGTGATGGTTCAAGTGTGTGCAAATTGAAAAAGGCTTTATATGGCTTAAAGCAAGCTCTAAGAGCATGGTATTCCAAGTTGGATACATGCCTTAAGAACATGAAGTTCAAAAAACGGAATGTGGATAGCAACCTGTATATAAAAAAGACAACCAAGGCCAGTTAATTGTTGTGGTCTATGTTGATAACATAATCTTTATTGTAGAAAAGGAAGCCCTGTGCACTGCCTTTGCCAAGCAGATGAAGAAGTTTGAGATGTCCATGCTTGGTAAAATGAAATTCTTCATAGGATTATAGGTATTACAAAGCAAGGCTGAAATTTTTCTCTCCCAAGAAAAGTATGCTTGTGAGCTGTTAAAAAGGTTTGGGATGGAGAATTCTAAAGAAGTAAGCACTCCCATCATGGTTGGAACAAAGTTAAGCAAGGATAAAGAAGACAACATAGTTAATCAGAAGGAATATAGGAAGTTGATTGGAAGCTTATTGTATTTGACAACATCAAGGCTTGATATTATTTTTGCTGTAACACTTTGTGCTAGATTTCAAAGTGACCCCAAGGAGTCTCATCTTGTGGAGACTAAGAGAATTTTAAGGTATGTGAAGGACACAACAAATTATGGGCTGCTTTATGATAAAAGTGGATAGCTTAATCTATATGGGTATATAGATGTAGATTGGGCTAGAAATTGTGATGATAAAAGGTCAATGTCCAGTAGTGCATTTTATTTAGGCAGTAGATGTGTTTCAAGCATAGCAAGAAGCAAAATTCAGTGACTCTAAGTATTGCAGAGGCTGAATATGTGGTTGCCACTTAGGCTTGTACTCAACTGCTATGGATAAAACAATAACTTAAAGATATGAAGGTGGATGTATAGCTACCATTGCTGATTAGTTGTGACAACCAGAATGCCATCAATTTGTCAAAGAATCCTGTCCAACACTCTAGAACTAAACACATTGAAATCAAGTACCACTTCATTAAAGAGAAGGTGGAGAAAAATGAAGTAAAGTTGGAGTATGTGCCGACTGTGGAGTAAGTGGTAGATATATTCACTAAACCTCTGTCAAGAGAGATGTTCCAAAAGTTGAGGCTAATCTTATGTGTTTAGCCAACTCCTAAAGGTTGAGGTATTTTCTAAGCGCTCTCCCCTTCTTTCTACTATTATTCTTTGGATTTATTGTCAAAGGGGGAGATATTTTGCATAAATCCAAAGAAAGTGTAATACTTATAAAAAGGGGGGGGAAGCTTGATGGATAAATAGGGAGAACTTGTCAAGGGGAAGAAGTAAACAGGGGAGTAGCAAGTGATGCATGTTTTAGGGGGGGCCAAATGACTTTGTGCAGGGGATGTTGTGCATAGTTGGATTTAATGTGTTGTCAACAAATCCAAAGAGGAAGATTGTTGAGCCTATCTTTGATGGCTAAATGTTGGATTTGTTGTCAACATCTCACACGATTATATGTGTTGATTTGATGCTATGCATGCCATTGAGATGTAATGAGGTCATTGGGAGAAACCAGTGATGATAGGTCAACCCTAGTGTTAAGGAGTCTATGTTGACTATGACCTTAAATTTTAAGGGTTAAGATTGATCGTTGACTGTTGACCATTGACAATAAATTTTAGGACTCAAATTTGGCTGTTAATTGTAGGGCAACATGTGGGAATTAACGATGACTGTTGATGATCATGTAGCCTTAATCCTAAGGTTCTATAAATACCTCTAGGTGTCTTGTAAAAATAAAAAAGAAGGGCTGCAGAAAATTAAGTGAATGGCAAAGGTAAGGCAGTTGGCCAAGGAAAGAAAGAAAGAGGGCAAGACAACTAGCCAAGGAGAGTGCAACAACCACCAAGGAATGTGCAGTAGCCATCAAGGAAAAGTAGCAAGGTGCAACCGGCCAAAGAGGAAAGAAAGAGAGCAAGGTAGCCGGCCACCTATACCAGTAAACCACCACCAAGGCAGCAACTGCACCAGTAAACATCACTAAGGTAGCAGTGGCACCAGAAAACCAACAAAGTAGCCAAGGAAGACAAACCAGAAGGAGGCAGAAGCAGCATATGAGTCCAGCAAGAGGTAGACAGTGACACAAGGGTCCTGCATTAGTAACCAACATGTAGCAGCAGGTGGTGCACCAGCAGACGGCAGCAGTGCATAGGGATAGCCTTAGCGGCATGAGAAAATAGTTGCAACGCCCATGGATAGTGGCACCAATATGATAGAACAGCTGCAACATGCGAAGAGAGGAGCAGCAGTGCAAGAAGACAGCTGTAGCGCATGGGCATAGTAGTAGCAGCGCAAGAAGACAACTGCAGTGCGCGTAGATAACAGCAACGGCCCGAGCAGACAGTAATAGCGCACTTAGATAGCAAGAATAGTGCCTGTGAATAGCAGTAGCAATGCGTGTAAATAGTAGTAGCAGCGTAAGTGGACAGTAGTAGCTGTGCGTACGAACAACAGGAGTAGCATGTGTGGAGTGTGTGCGGACAATAGTAGCAATTCACGCAGATAACATTAGCATCGCGTGTAGCACTAGCAGCAAGTGAGACAACACCGGTAGCGAAGGAAGGAGAAGTCTATATTCTGCTCTAGCAGTTTGTACATATTGAGTGATCATTCTCCAGGAAAGGTTTTACTATAAACTCTTGATAAATTTGTTAAAAAACAGGGTGAGATACCCTTAGATTGATTAGGAGATCAACTCCTTGGTTAAGAGATCGTTGCAAGTGGTCAAGGAGTAGTTTTCCATAAGTGGTGAATGAGCGATCCTTCCACAACATCATTGTATCCCTTGATAGCAAGAGTGGATTGTGTGATTTAGGAGGGATCCTATCACACAGTGGATGTAGCTCACACATTGTAGGTGAACAACATAAAAATTATTGTGTGTCTTTAGGTGCTTGCGCATTAATTTTTTAGTTGTATGATCACGCTCACATAAAGGAGAAAAATATAAATTGGATCATCGACTCTAACAAGCCATAGAGGTTAAATCCTGATTGATTTGTAAAAAGCACATATCTCACACTAATTCACCCCCCTCTCAATGTGAGACCTAAAATGGTCCTTATCAATGTTGATCATTGACCTTAAATTCAAGGAGTCAATGCTTACCATTAACCCTAAATTCAAGGAATTAATGCTAACCGTTGATGGTAGGGCAACCTTAAACTTAAGGCATATAAACACCTATGTAGTTGCTAAGAGAGGGTGTAAGCCGTATAAATGAAATAGAGAAATAGATAGCTAGAGCAACCACCAAAAAGAAAAAGAGAGAACGATAGAGAACAACCACTAAAAAGAAAAGGTAAGGGCATGACAGTGAGCAAAAACTCAACAGGGTGAGCGGCAAAAACACAAAAGAGAGCTGTAGAAAACGAAAGAGAGTTGCAGAGAAATAGAAAAAAAAAAGCAGTAAAGCAAAAAAGAGAGAAACCCGATAGAAAAGAAAAAGCCTCTAGTAGGAGAAAAGAAAAAGCAGCAGCAGTAGAAAGAAAAAGAGAGAACCTGTAAAGGAGAGAACCTTCAGTAGAGAGAAAATTGTAGAGGAGAGCACGACAAGTAAAGAAAATTACATAAGAGAAAACTATAGAGGAGAGCACAATGTGATAAGGAGCAGCAAAGGAGAGCACGACAGGTAGAGACCTGTAGAAAGTTGTGATCAGTAAAGGTAAAGAGCTATGATCTGTGATAAGGACCTTCTTGGGTCTCACATTGAGAGGGGTAGAGGTGAATCAATGTGAGATGCTTATATGTTACAAATCTATCCAGATTAAACATCTGTAACCTACTAAAGTCTATGATCTAATTTTGTCTTACTTCTTTATGTGAGAATGGTCGTATGGATATCAAGCAAGCATAAGCACCCAAGAACACATAGGATTTTTACGTGGTTCACCCATAATGTGTAAGTTATGTCCACGGTATGATAGGATCACTCTTAGATCACATGATCCACTCTTGTTATTAAGGGATACAATTGATGTTATGGAAGGATCTCTCCTTAACCACATACAGCGACCTTTTGATCACTCCAAAGGTTTCCCACCCTTTTTTAAGAAGTTTCATAAAAAAAGTATTACATAAACTCCCCTAAGAAGGATCTCTCCATGTGCACAAGCTGCTATTGCAGAAAATTGATCTTTTCCTTCCTCATTGCTGATCTTTGCTCAAGCTTTCTATTGTTCTCTTCTTCTTCATTGCCAATCTTTGCTCAAGCCCTATCGATCTCTCTTTCTTCATTATCGGTTTCATAGCTTTCTCTTTGCTCTCTCTCTGTCATGTTTTACAGCTTTCTTTTTGCCTCTACTAATCTCAACTCTCTACCGGTTCTGAACTCTCAGTTGCTCACACTTTCGACCAGTTCTGAACTCTCAGCCTTTGCTGGGTGTCTCTCTGCCTCTGCCAGGTTTCTCTCTGCCTCTGATGGGTTTTCTCTCTTGCCTCTATAAGGTTTCTCTCCTACCTCTATTGGGTTTCTCTCCTACATTTACAAGGTTTCTCTCCTGCCTTTATTGTGTTTCTTTTTGCTTGTCTTTGTGTTTCTGTAGCTCTTTCTGCCTGTTTCTACAGATCTCCCTACCTATTCTCTCTACTGTAGGTTCTGTTCTACTCTATCAGTTCTCTCATTTACATGTTCTCTCCTTTTCTTTATGCTGCTGCTACTGTTTCTCCTTTGCATGTTCTCTCTTTTGTAGGTTCTCTCCTCTGTAATTTTTTATCTGCAAGTTCTCTCCTTCGCAAGTCTTTGCTAGTTTTCTTTGTAGTTTCTCACTTTTGCAGGTTCTCTCCTTTGTGGGTTCTCTCCTTTGTAGGTTCTCTCTTTTACAAGTTCTCTCTTTTGTAGGTTCTTTCCTATATAGGTTTTCTCCTTTACAGGACTTTACTGGTTTTCTCTACCCTTTCACTCCTTTATAGGTTTTCTCCTCTAGTGGTTCCCTTTTCTACAAGTTCTCTCCTTTGTAGATTCTCTTTTCTATAGGTTCTCTCCTTTATAGGTTCTCTCTTCTGTAGGATCTTTCCTTTATAGGTCTTCTCCTCTATAGGTTCTCTCCTTTGTAGGTTCTCTCTTCTATAGGTTCTCTCCTATGTAAGTTATGTCCTTTGCAGATTCTATCCTCTACAGGTTCTCTCTTTTGTAGGTTCTCACTTCTATAGGTTCTCTCCTCTGCAAGTGTTTGCTAGTTTTCTCTATCGTTTCTCTCCTCTTTAAGTTCTCTCATCTATAGTTTTTCTCCTTTGTAGGGTCTCTCCTTTATAGGTTCCTTTACAAGTTCTATCTTTTGTAGATTCTCTCTTCTACAGGTTTTCTTCCCCATAGGTTCTCTCTTCTATAAGTTCTGCCTTATGTAGGTTCTCTATTTTGTAGGATCTTAGTTCTGCAGGTTCTCTCCTCTACAGGTTATTTCTTCTATAGGTTCTCTCCTCTGTAGGTTCCCTCCTCTGTAGATTCTCTCCTATGCAGGTTCTCTCTTCTGTAGGTTTTCTCCTCTGCAGGACTTTACTGGTTTTCTCCTTTGCAGGTTCCCTCCTTTGCAGGTTCTCTCCTCTGTAGGTTCTCTCTTTTATAGGTTCTCTCCTCTTTAGGTTCTTTCCTTTATAAGTTCTCTTCATTACAGATTCTCTCCCCTACATATTCTTACTTTTATAGGTTCTCTCCTTTGTAAGTTCTCTCCTCTATAGGTCTTTGCTGGTTTTCTCTACCATTTCTCTCCTTTACAGGTTTTTCCCTCTGCAGGTTCTTTCCTTTACAGGTTCCCATCTTTGTAGGTTCTCTCCTCCATCGGATCTCTACTTTTTGTTGGTTCTTTACTCAATAGGTTCTCTCCACTATAGCTACTTTCCTCTGTAGATTCACTCCTTTATAGGTTCTCCCTTTTGCAGGTTCTCTCTTCTACAAGCCTTTGTTGGTTTTCTTTGCTGTTTAGCTCCTCTGCAAGTTCTCTCATTAATAGGTTTTAACCTCTATAGGTTTTCTCCCTTACAGGTTCCCTCTTCTGTAGGTTCTCTCTTCTACAAGTTCTCTCCTCAACAGGTTCTCACCTCTATAGGTTTTCTCTTCTGTAGGCTCTCTATTTTATAGGTTCACTGCTCTACAATTTCTCCTTTCTGCAGGTTCTCTCCTCTACTAGTTCTCTTTTCTACTGGTTCTCTTCTCTAGAGACTCTCTTCTTTATAGATTCTCTCTTCTGTAGATTCTCTCTTCTGCAAGTTCTCTCCTCAATAGGTTCTCACTTTTGTAGGTTATCTCTTTTACAGGTTCTCTATTGCACAGGTTCTTTGCTTTACCAGTTATCTTTTCTGCAGTTTCTCTCCTTTGGAGGTTTTCTCCTTGGCCGATTCTCCCCTTTAGAGAATCTCTCCTCTGCAGGTTCTCTCTTCTGTAGGTTCTCTCTTTTGTAGGTTCTCTCCCATACAAGTCTCTACTGGTTTTCTTTATGGTTTCTCTCATCTGTAGGTTTTCTCTTCTGTAGGATTTCTACTTTGCAGGTTCTATTCTATAGGTTCTCTCTTTTGCAGGTCTTTGTTGGTTTTCTCTACCCTTTCACTCCTCTCTAGGTTTTCTCCTCTACATGTTTTCAGCTCTATAGGTTCTCTCTTCTACAAGTTCTCTCCTTTGCAAACCTTTGCGAGTTTTCCCTGTAGCTTCTCTCTTTTACCAGTTCTGTCCTCGACAAGATTTCTACTTTATAGGTTCCCTCCTCTGTAGGTTCTCTCTTTTGTAGGTTCTCTCTTCTATAGGATCTCTCCTCTGTAGGTTTTCTCCACTACAGATTCTCTCCACTGCAAGTTCTCTCCTCTCTAAGTTTTCTCTATTACAAATTCTCTTCTCTACAAGTTCACTCTTTTGTAAGTTCTCTTCTTTGTATGTTCTCTCCTCTGTAGATTCCCTCCTCTGTAGGTTCTCTCTTCTGCAGGTTCTCCCCTTTGTAGGTTCTCTCCTTTGCAGATTCTCTCTTCTATAGGTTCTCTCTTTTGCAGGTTCTCTCCTTTGTATGTTCTCCCCACTATAGAGTCTCTCCTCTGAAAGCCTCTGCTAGTTTTCT
>JAGSHU010000127.1:0-10005 GCA_021533255.1 Ceriops tagal | reverse complement strand
GGGGGGGGGGGGTTGGCTTAATTTTAAAGGAGCTAATTAAGGATAATTTTGAGCTTGCAAAAACAGAAAATAAGAATAGTACAAAGTACGTAGTAGGATAGCATGTACCAATATAGCTTTTTCATCGGGGTGGGGGAGTGGATGATGAGTTTCATGGACTTGCACGAGAAGAGAAGTGGAATCCGGAGGGTGTGAGATAGAAACGGTGACGGAGGCTTTGGAGTTTGCAAGCCTCAGAGGTCGCCTCAAGGTCTTGGTTGAGGGCAGCCAAATGTTTGGAGCCATCATGAAGAAGCCATGGTTGCAAACTGCCTTTTCAAGACTGAAGCTTGGCCAACACTGCCCCAGAGGCAGTCGCAGCAGCACCCAACATCCATCATCATCTTCTTCCATTATTATTAATTCATTTGTATTCGTATCATCATCATCATCATCATCATCCTCATCGGAAGGAGCCTTATATATATATATATAATATACATATATACTATTCCAGCAATTTTTGTTTGGTTATGGAAAGGATCTCACAATTGATTTGCATGATTGATTCACGGAATCCACAGCATAGTATATCCTAAATAGGCAAGTCAAGTAATCAACAACGATTGCATTTGTATGTATGTCATGTGGGAGCGTTTACTCGTATCCTATCATTGACTCTACATTCCGTTGCTACTTCAAATCCAATCCATTGTAATTTTATTTAGTTGGGGTTGGGGTGAGCCTGTTGCGGTTTGGTCACCCAATTGAAATCGGCTTCAATTTGTTCGCCGAAGCAGATGGGTTTCAAGGGCTCTCGCAGGAAGGGACTCGATTCCGTTTCTGATAGTGTTGACTACAATGAGAAGCATAATCATAATAATGAATCCAAAGAAAATAATAATAAAGGAGGAGGAGATGGTGGAGGAGGCGGCGGCGGCGGTTGTTCTGGTTCCTCCAGGGCCCATCTGGTTTCCGATTCGGACATCCGCTCGCCTTCTCCTTCTCCAGTTAAAAGGGAAAAGCGGAGAAGGATTGATAAGAACGTGAGTTTTAGTTTGAGTGCTGATAGTAATAGGTGTCTTGCGGAGGAGGAGGAAGTGGATGAAATGCACATGCCCCACTTGGAACCACCCAAGGAAGATGCAGGAGAACTGTCCATACCCAAATTGAAGCTTCATTCAATCGACACGCCCCGGATTACACAGCAGGGAAGAAGGTGTGGTTTCTGTGGGCGTGGCAATGATGGTAGACTACCTCCACGGAGATTGGTGCCGCGAGGTGGTGATGGTGATGATGATGATGATGCTGGTGGTGGTGAGAGCCAAAATGTGGCATATGTAGTAGCCTCCTCATCAGCTTCAGAAGAAGAAGAAGTGCCTGATTTTTATGATATATGTGATGAATTTGGTGATCAACCAGGCTGGCTTGGCCGTCTCTTGGACCCTATCAATGATCGATATGGTATCCCTACAATCTGGGTTCATCAACAATGTGCTGTGTGGAGTCCAGAGGTACCTACCGAATGCAGCAATCTTTAACCCCCTGCATTTGATTACTTTTTCTAATAATTACTTCTGCGGCCTTTTTTAAAAGCCACTTAATTCTTCTGCTGTTACAGTTCCCTTCTCTACTAAACTAAACCTTTTTTGTAGGGTCTCAGTGATTTTCTTCTTTGCAATGGGTCTTATTCATTCTGTCTGTTCCAAAGATTATTGGTTCAACATTATGGCATCTCATTGTCTCATCATCTGAGCGAACGTATTTTTTTATAAGGAAATAAGCAATGAACTTGGCAGCTTAATTTTCTACGCGTTTGATTATAATTATCATTGGGTTAAGAGATTCGTTCTATAATATGAAATCATTCATTGAATCTCATTTTTTTCTTTGCATTTAGTCTATTTTGTAGCACTGAACCGAACCTTCCAATGTTGTGAGTTGTCTCTGCAGGTTTACTTTGCTGGTTTGGGTTGCTTAAAAAATGTCAGGGCTGAACTTTGCAGAGGAAGAGCATTAAAATGCAGCCGCTGTGGAAGGCCAGGGGCAACCATTGGATGTCGAATTGATCGTTGTCCTAAAACTTTCCATTTGGTTGGTTCTTATTAATTGTTTTATGAAGCATTTTTCTATCTATGTCTACAATCTCTTTGGGTCTCGGTCTTTTCTGAATTAAAAATTGCCCCTGTAACCACAGCCAGCCATCTAGACTGTGCTTGCATTTGCATGTCTTCTTCCTTATATCATTCTGTGTCTTGCAGCCTTGTGCACGTGTTAGTGGATGCATCTTTGACCATCAAAAGTTCCTCATAGCATGCACAGATCACCGGCACTTCTTCCAGCATCATGGGAGCCGATACTTAATGCAAATGAAGAAATTCAAAGCTAAGAAAATGAAGCTAAAATTGAGGAAACAGTCAAAGGATGCTTGGAGAAAGGATGTTGAAGCCGAAGAGAAATGGTTGGAGAACTGTGGTGATGATGAAGAATTTCTGAAACGGGAAAGCAAGAGGCTGCATAGAGATTTGTTGAGAATTCAGCCCGTGTATGTTGGAGGTGCCGGCTTGGAAGATAGTAAGTTATTTGAGGGCTGGGAATCTGTTGCTGGGCTTCAGGATGTTATCCAATGTATGAAGGAAGTTGTAATTTTGCCACTATTGTACCCCGAATTCTTTGTTAATCTTGGAATCACACCTCCTAGGGGTGTTCTTTTGCATGGGTATCCTGGAACAGGTAAAACTCTTGTCGTGCGAGCATTGATTGGTTCATGTGCCCGTGGCAATAGGCAGATTGCATATTTTGCTCGGAAAGGTGCAGACTGCTTAGGGAAGTATGTGGGGGATGCTGAACGTCAGCTAAGGCTATTGTTTCAGGTTGCTGAGAGATGTCAGCCTTCTATAATTTTTTTTGATGAAATTGATGGTTTGGCTCCTTGTCGGACAAGGCAGCAAGATCAGACTCACAGTTCAGTTGTCTCCACTTTGCTTGTTCTGATGGATGGCTTAAAATCCCGAGGTTCAGTGATAGTGATAGGTGCAACAAATCGTCCCGAGGCTGTTGATCCTGCATTACGTAGGCCAGGGAGATTTGACCGGGAAATTTACTTTCCATTGCCATCAGTCGAGGGCAGGACTGCTATCCTTTCACTTCATACACAGAGATGGCCAAAACCAATTACTGGGCCCTTACTAAAATTGATTGCTAGAAGAACTGTAGGTTTTGCTGGCGCTGATCTCCAGGCTCTTTGCACTCAAGCTGCCATTATAGCCTTGAAGAGAAATTTCCCTCTGCAAGAAATTTTATCCGCTGCTGGAGATAGAGCTTCTGGCACTGAACGCATTCCTCTTCCACCTTTTGCAGTGGAGGAGAGGGATTGGTTGGAGGCTTTAGCATGTGCCCCTCCTCCATGCTCTCATAGAGAAGCAGGAATAGCTGCCCATGGTTTGGTATCCTCTCTGCTGCCAATCCACCTCATTCCTTGTCTTCTGCGGCCATTATTCACCTTACTTGTTTCCCTCTATTTTAAAGATGGCCTCTGGATGCCACCTCCCCTTCTGAGAGCCACTGAAATAGTCAAAACTGTGATTGTGTCTTCTTTGAAGAAAAGGAATCTGCCTAGTGATCACTGGTGGTCTTATGCCAATAGTTTCCTTGAAGAAAATAATGTTGCTAAGGAAATACAGACAAAGCTTTCATGTGCTGGAATATTATTTGGAGAAACCAGTTGTGCTGGTACTGATGCATTTTGTGATGGAACCAATAATGATGCTGTCGAATCCGAACCACTTGTGGTGCATAATGCGAGCTGCAGTAGTTTGCCAAGAAGCATATCATTTGCACCAAGAAGGAAATCAGAACTTCGGCTATTAATTTCTGGGGATCCCAGATCTGGCCAGAGACATCTTGCTTCTTGCATTCTGCATTGTTTTGTTGGGAATGTGGAAATTCAGAAGGTCGATCTAGCTACAATTTATCAAGAGGGGCATGGTGAGATGATGCAAGGGATAATACGAATATTAAGTATGTTATCTTTCTCACCTACATCTAATAGCTTGTTTGCCTGGACACCATCAGTCTGCATGGCACCCATGACTATAATGCAGTCATGGTGACTTCCTTTTTTGTTGGTCACTCCACTTGCATGGCTAATAGAACATCTGTATTCCATATTGGCCGTGGATTTTTTTTTTTTTTTTATGGTATTTAGGTCCTCCACTTATTGAATATTTTGAGAACCAATTCATAATTTGCTGCTCTTCTTCTCACTCTGATTAATATTGTTATGTTCTGTTAAATCAATGTTAAGGTCTGCATCTCTAAGAAGATAGCAGAGGTATTTACATATATTGTAGTACTTCAACCAACTCTAGTCAATGTCCCAGTTGCAATTGGATTCATAGGGCCATTGACCTCTATGTGAGGTTTTGCAATATTGTTTATCTTTGTCAAATCATTGTGATAGTTATCAGCTCGAACAGAATTTGTACATTCCTGGAAGCAAGTGGATGAATCCTTGAAGTTATCTGTTGCTCTGCAGTGAAATGTGCTAGTTCACAGTCGTACATGATATTCATGCCAAGGATTGATTGGTGGGCTTTGAAGACATGTGATCCAGTTAATGAGAAGGGGGAAGCGTCTGCTGCTGACCACCAAGTTTCTGGTCGGAAAGATTCATGTTCCACTCTTGGTCAAGTCAAAGGACTGAAAGACTCCCATTTGGATCAATGCAATGCAGCCGAAATGGCAGAGCCCCAAGGTGCTGCCCAAAGTGCTTCTCACGCTTGGAGCTTATTTGTCGAGCAGGTGGAATCTATATCTGTGTCAACATCTTTCATAATTCTGGTAAGACTCATTATTTTGCCACGTCATTACATGTGGAATAGGTGACATAAAAAGATATAGGGATGATCCCAGCTTTTTCTAAACATTTATGGTTAACCGCTAGAATTTGGCACCGTCTTATGACCAAAGCTTTCATTTTCCAGCTTTTTTCTAGGGGAATTTCTATCTTCCCAACTTTTATTTTATTTCAAATAAGTGGGCCAATGCTTTAAAATTTGGTTAAAGAGAGGAGGAGCTGATACATCAACTTAATGCTATTGACCGTACACTTTCTTGTGTAATGTTATTGATCCATCTAACGATGATATGTCTATAATCACAGGCTACTTCAGAACATCCATTTCCAGATCTACCTTATAGGATAAGGTAGTTCTTTGAGAGTCAAACTTCAAATAGCACTTGTTCAACTCCATTGCAGCGTACAATTCCCAGATTTCATGTGCATGTTGATAGAAATTTCAACCACGATGCAGTGATCAGTCTGTCTGCAGCGAAGTTATCTCGGGATGTAATACAATTATATGTCCAGTTAATTTATCAAAGAGCTCACAACTATACAAATCCATCAAAAAGAAATAAAATATGTGATCCTGTTCAGGGTTGTGCTCACAGCAAATGCCACAATGGTCATCATGGTCCAGTTGGTGGGGATCAACGTGGAGCACAGATTCCCTGTAGCTCTTCTTTAGATTCCTTGCCCGCTAATGGTAGAATTTCAAAAGGAAAATCAAGTTTGCCGTTGGAAATTTCCACGTTTGGCTATCAAATGTTGTGTTGTCCTCATTTTGCTGAGCTTTGTTGGGTGACATCGAAACTGAAAGAGGGTCCTTGTGCTGATGTTAGTGGACCTTGGAAGAGCTGGCCATTCAATTCTTGCATTTTTTGTCCTGGTAACTCATCAGATGAGGGGGCCGTTGCTTGTTCTAGCAATAATAAAAGCAAAGACAGATCTGGTTCAGTCAGAGGTTTGATTGCGGTTGGTTTACTGGCATACAGAGGTGAGTACAAGTCACTTGAAGAGGTCTCGTTTGAGGTACGGAAGGTTCTTGAGCTTCTAGTGGCCCGAGTCAATGGAAAAATTCGGTCAGGCAAAGACGGATATCAATATGTTGGCCTTTTGTCACAAGTTGCTTATTCTGGAAGATGGGGTTAACAGCTGGGTGTATGTACTTCAGAGGTACGGTCACAAATTATCATTAGCACGATGGTAGATTTTTCTTCACCACAGTTTTTGGTCTGACAACAATGTTTTCATTCCAGTTTAGAGCCTGACGCCCAACCGAAGGTGGAAAACCCTGTGCTCAGTATGGTGGAGTGTCCCAATAATGATGCATGTTTAGATAATTCTGTTCGAAGTGAGGGTTGCAGTCAAAATGTGTTCAATGGAAACTCCCAGGCAGCTGAACGGCCACAAGGAATCACTCCTGGAAAGCTTAAAGGCATTGAATTGAGCGGAGGAGATGGTGCTACTTTTCAAGAAGGAGAAGATAATTTATGTGATCCTGATTATGAGAGAAGCGCTGCACCTTCAGAGGATGGTTATGTTTCAAAGATTTTCCTCTGTGATCGTAACAAGGATGAGCATCTTCAAAGTTTAATGGTTGATAATCAAGCTTCCATTAATACGAAAAATGGGCAGATAGGGAATACTCTTGGAACCCATGACGCAGAACCTCCCATAGATCTTCTAGTTAGTGATGGCCATTCTAGGTCCTTGCAGAATTCTAATGGCTGTAGAGTCACTGAATCGGCTGCCTCTAGGTTCTGTCAGATTCATGGATTGGAGGGTAGAGCTAAACCTGATGGTGCTGCACCAGAACATAGTGACAGAATGGAAGATACCAATTCCTCTCCAGGCAACACTAGTTATCTTTCTGCTGAGACTGGGATTACATGTTTCTATGGCTGTTGCTCCAGATGCCTCAATGCCCTCCACGGTGTAATTCTGAAAATTCTTACTTGTGAATGGCAAAAGAGCAAAAGCAGCTGGACAGCAGAGCATGTTCACACTGTTGTCTCAACACTGTCCTTGGATCTTCTTTCAGCGGTTAGAAAAGTTGATACTGCCACAAATATGAGCAAATTATTTGATGAAAGCTCGAGGCTTCAAACCCCTGAAATATTGTCTACGTGTCCAGAATTGCATGAATGTCATTGCAATAGTTCAGAAAGTGCGGTTCTGCCAATGGAGTGTAGTTGTCACTCTACGGATGGATGTCTAACTGGAAAAGTAAAAGCCTTCCCAGATTCTCAATTGGAGCTTGATCCAAGTTTTGTTTTGAGAAACGGAATCTTGGTTCCTGTAGATTCGAACAGAGATGCTTCTTTTCATTGCAAATATGAGAGTTTGTGCCTTCGTTCCCTTTTACTGTCCGTAGTAATGGTGAAGCAGCCTTTTGATTGAAATGATGTTCGCACAGCTTGTTTTCAGCTAGTGATGGCGTAGTCAAACACTCTTGGCGGGAACCAAGCGTACGATACCTATGAGGAGGTTTATGGAATCCAAATTTTGACCAGCTTTTAGTCTGCTACCGTGTGATTTGTTTCAGAAAAAAATTTCTTCATATCTTGCTCTCAAGTGAAATTTCTCTGCAAAGATCAAACTCTGGCCGAGGGAAGCTACACGACACGTATTGCATGAAGGTTGATGTTGATTTCACAGGAAGTAGGGCACAAGCTCTTGATTTTGCAAGTTACTTTCCTTTGACCCCATGATGGCTTTTTCTTCCAACACCTACTTATGTCAAACTTTTCCGCAGGATTACATGGCAAATAATTACCCAACATATTGTTATTTTGACAACAGCTCCAACACATAAGCGGTGTATTCTGTTTACCTTTTTTTTTTTTTTTTTGGCACAGCTAGAATGGGGAAGAGGGTTTAACTATCTTTGAAGTTTGAGCTAAGATTATCCTAACCGTGGGCATGGTTATCAACTAAATAATGCAACGTTCGAAGTCTCAATAATGGCATGGTCCGAGAAAAATGGTTGAATTCCATTAAATGGTAGTTAATAGTAGCACGAACCATAGGAGTGCTGGACGACCATGATCTATGAGGGTAGAAATCTAGGAGACACATCAATTATATTAACAAGCCAATTATCTTAAAAAAAAAAAAAAAAAAACATCTTAATACATCTAGTGGACTCAATGGTTACTTGTCAAGCCAGCTAATACATATAGCATCTCCCGTAGGGATCCATCTAGTGTTTCAGCCTACAAACGTGGTTGCCACATTGGCTTATTTTATGAGAAAAGTAGTAAAAAAATAATAAAAAAAAAATATAAAATGACCATTAGCAGAACAGAGATTTAATTGAAGGAAAAGGTAAACATACTAAGATTAAATTCATAAGCAAAAATAGTTTCCGGAATGGAATAAAACTTATCGTTTTTCATTTATATGGAAAACAAAAAAACATTCAAAAAGGAGGAGAGAACGTAGGGAAAATTTATATCGAGTTTCAAACACCATCGTCATAAGAATCCTCCACAACTTCACCTACACTACTACTCGGGTGTAGGAGCCTAGCATTTGTCTTGAGGAAATCTGCATGCTTCTCCAAAGCAGAAAGTTGAGCCAAGCGCGTCGCATTGAACTTTCTCATCAGTTTCTTGTCCTTGCAGGCCGGCTTTTTCATCTTGTTCACCGCATCTTCTGCAGCACGAGGGAGCATCGCTTCCTCGAGTAACTCCTCCATGCACCCACGACACAGCCCATCACCTATGACACCGCCAAAGCCACTTAGTGACAGCTTCTTTTGTTTATCATTGCCACCATTTTGGTTATTGTTTTCAATGGCAAGTGGCCGCTTCAGCATCTTCTGTTTCCTGGACTCTGTGGCACAGGAAGGAAGCTTATTGTTCTTTGGCTGGTTCTGGGCAGAACAGGATGTTGGCGGCTCCACTTCACCAGAGATGGTCGATCGAGTTTACCGTATGCTTTGGTTTTAGTTCAGCTTGGCAACCTTCGTGACCTTTTCTGAAATTGATAGAAGTAAATTAAAAGAGAAGTTGATTTCATATTTTGACTTTATAGTTTACAAATTGAAAAGGAATTTGGTACAGTTATGGAATCTGAATTCACCCTCAAGGAAACAAATTGCCGATTTGACAAATTATACATTTGTTTAAGATTATAAGATCTTTACTAGCTACAGCTAAATTTACGAGATAACCAATATTTAGGTATATGTATATATATGCATGCTTGCAATCAAATCATAATTTATGGTCTAAGAAGAATCGGAATTTGGATACTATGTAAAATGCTAGGGAGAGAAATGTAGACCAAAATATATATTCCCAACTAAAAAAAACAAAAACAAAAACAAAAAATCATTAATTATAGAAACATATATACATTGTTACGTTTCTTTAGCAGAGCCTAATTGACTAATCCCAAGACAAATAAGGCATAACATTAATTTATATTTTATTTCTTACCTTATATACTTGCAATCAAATTGTTGTTCTGGAAGGATTTAAGAACAATGATAATCAATCTTTGATCGCTGGATTCTAATATACGAGTGGTTCTCTTTTTTTTAGTCAACTGGAGAGATACATGCCTGGGCTTAATGTTATTTTGGAAGCTATAGTTATGGTGGCGGCACAAATTGAGAGATGGGATATGTACTTAATTTTAAAGCGACGAGCCTAAAATAGAACCATATTGTCTCTAAAAGTCCATTCGGTTTGTCCCCAAAATTCTCTAATTCTATAGTGCAGATGACTTGACCAGAGAGGTAGAAGATAGTCCAAGTGCTGGTAAGCTAAGCTGATCGAAATACCACTTGACTACAAAATCAACTTAACTCCACACCATTTGACTATAAAATAAGAAAAAAAAAGAGAGAGAGAGAAGGATCGAAGCTGTGAAATTTATGTAAAGTCGATTGAAAATTAGCGTGAAAAAGTTTTTGATGGACTCAAATCAATTCATCACAATTGAAGGTGAGTGTTGAAAGTACAACTGTTATGTCACCCCAAACATTAAGCTTTAGTTGTTACATACATTGATTTTGGACATTTTAGCGATGAGATAGGCAGACTCCAAAGTTGAAAGCCCCAAAAAGAATAGGTGGGCTGATGGTTTTGGGGCTTGCAACCGAGTTAGGTGTAAGAATAAACTAATTTTTAATATATGCTCTCCAGCATTTTTCATGGGCACTTCAAAAT
>JAGSHU010000126.1:0-13097 GCA_021533255.1 Ceriops tagal | reverse complement strand
GCATAGATGCTACAAATCCAATGATCTAATAAATTAAGATTGGAATAGATTAAAAAAACTTGGATTTATACCTCCTGTAGCCACAAATCCAATAATCTCATTCCCTTCAAGGTCTAGCTCCTCCTCAAGAATTAACATTAATAAGAAAATTATATCTAACCTTTCATGTCTATTGATCCTTTTAATAGGTTGTATCCAAGATTTAACACTTTAAGGGATGAAAGCCCTTTGAAGGAAGGCAAAATGCTGCTGTTCAAGTTGTTACCTACCAAAGAAAAGAAGTGCAAATTACTTAACCTCAACATTTCTTCATCATCACTCGAAGAAGAGATTAATATATATATATATATATATATATATATATATATATATATATATAGGTACAACCAAAAATGAAAAGTACTAACAACAATGAAAAGATGTTTTAAAATTATAATTGTATAATATCAAACTAAAATTATAACTTGTCTAATTTAAAAATGAGGCCAAAAATAAAAAATTAGAAACTTGAAGTTAACCTAAAGAAATACTATAAAATATATATATATATATATTATTAAATATTAGAAATAAAAATATTATATATATATATGTATATGTTGGCATAGATGCTACAAATCAAATGATTTAATAGATTAAGATTGGAATAGGTTAAAAAACTTGGATTTATACCTCCTGCATCCACAAATCCAATGATCTCATTCACTTCAAGGTCTAGCTCCTCCAAGTAGCTCAGAGCATGTAATTCTAGGAACAAGGAATTGAAATTAAAGAATCATGTTTATACGATATATTCCTTAATTTCTCAAAAATTAAAAGGGTGTTTTAATAGTTTTACATTTCAAAAAATTAAAAAATGAGGTCAAAAATCAAGAATTTCATACTTGAAGTTAAACTAAAGTGATATTTTTTTATTCTTTGAAAAAATAATAAAAATAAAATTTTTATATCACGAATCTTACCTTGGATGTCGAAGATTCCTTTCAGTCTGTTAATTGATAGATCTAGTGATTTCAAAGAAGAAAGGTCACGTAGCGATGACAAGATGCTATTATTGAATTCATTCCTAACTAATATGAGAGATTCCAAATGGGCAAGTCCTGATAGTTTTTCAAAACCTGCAAATTTGAGAAGAGTATAATAATATTATTCACAATAAATAATATATATGTATATATATAAAATCCTATTTATGAGTTTCTCTTTTTTTTTTTAAAAAAAAAGAAAAACTGTCTTATCTTGTGATTATGAAATGTAGAAAGATGACCTTCATTTTCAATACAACCATTTATTTGGTTTTTTGATAAGTTGAGACTTGTCAGATCTTTGAAAGGAAGAAACAAAGAAGCATTTAGGTACCAGCCTCCATGCCCCTCATCCACTGCATACGAAAGATCAAGTTGGGTGACTCGATTTGTTGTTGCGTCGCACCCGATTCCAAGCCAAGTACAGCAATCGGCATCTATCCCCCAGTCAGACAGAGGGCCGTAACCATATGGATACAGACGAGGGAACGAAGACTTGATGTGTAAAAGAGCAGTTCTCTCGTGGTCCCAACAACCATGACACCGAGTCCCCAACTCCTTCAATAACAAGACCAATATGACTGCCATCCATGACCTCATAGTAGCCACTGGCCCCATTGTACGTTCCGAGCACCTCTTACTACACTTAGCTTAGTAATATTATAGACTACAAATTTTAATTTTACAAATTTTTATGACTATCTACTGTACTACCGAGTACAGTAGATTTTATGACTATTCTAAACATTTCCAATGCTACACCGAGGATAATCACTTATCTTTATGAGCAAGATGAAGAAGAAGACTTTAAACTTAAAGAACAATACTTAAAGCCCATGATATAAGTCCAAGTTGTAAGACCAATCCAAAGAAGGGCTTGATCTACTTTTTGAGTTGTATGAAAAGCCCGTTTCTTTTGTTTTGGGAAGATTGTTTTTCAATTAAGGCCAAATGTACAAGTAAAAAGGCTCAACGTTTTGGGTTCATTTGGGTTTGCAAAAAGAATGCCCTACTTGATCTGCCCTAACATCCCTTTTACCTTAGGTAGTGTGTGTTTTGTATGAAAGCCATAGTTTTCATTGGTTTTGTTGTGAGTTTGCCTGGAAAAAATTTAGACAAAAATAATGTCAAAGCAATTATGATCTAAAATACACCTAATAATGGAGAACAAAGCACTAATAAAATACAGCAAAGCAAGTATTCCCATGATCTTTTACAAGCAATCAATGGTCCAATGACAAGGGCAAGAACAAAGTGGATGAAAGAGGATTTACAAGGCTAAATCATGGATATGCATGACAATGAGGCCGCTCAAGAAGATTTTAGGACTATTCTAGACCTTTCCAATGCTATACCAAGGATAATCACATATCATTATGTGTAAGATGATGAATAAGGCTTTAAAGTTGAAGAACAATACTTGAAACCCATGATATATGCACAAGTTGTATGAGCAGTCCAAGCAAGGGCTTGATCTACTTTATGAGATGAATGAAAAGCCCATTTTGTTTTTGTTTTGGGTAGATTGATTTTCAATTAAGGGCAAATGTACAAGTAAAAATGCTTAACGTTTTGGGTCTACCTGAAATATAACTTGTTCTGGAATCCAACTGCCTTTTTTTTATTGGTACATCCATCTACCTGAAATATGGTAAGGAAGTCCAGACTGCGCAGCTACGGTCTACGGTTGAATTTAAAAAGTAACAAGCAAATTCATCAGTGATATCACCTATTGTTTGTTTTCTAACAAAGTGATTCTCGTTCATTTCCAAATGTAAACACCTCCAACAATATCTCTTAACAGCATTGAGGATGAAAAGCAAAATTCCCAACCAAACCCACAAACTGAACACTGTTCTTCTTCTTCTTATGTGATATCGGTATTTCGAGACTTTTGATTGATTACATACATTACATACATTATATCGCTACGTTTCTTTCGTTTCTATTATTTATATATTTCATTCATCCTTAATTTGTTTGGTGGATTTTAACATCCGTTTTATTGAATTTTGTTTGATAAATAATTTTAATAAGACTTTCTATTATATCAGGTCAAACCTTCAAATTTTTAAGCAATTTATTATTTTAAATATAATGCAATATTTGTTGCCATTGAGAGCAGTTCAGGGTCTGCTTTATATGGACGGAGACGGAGGTGCATTTACGTAATTTTAATGAAAAGGTCTCAATACTTGTGAAAAATGCAACAAGAAAATTAAAAAACAAAAAGTTCACGATACATTTGTAATTTTTAATTTCTTATAAAAACAATATTATCATATAAATTAAGAATAAAAATATTATTTTATTAAATCTTTTTTGAAATATACATCATTTGTATGGTTATAATTTTATAATTATCAAATTATTTTAATATTATAGACTACAAATTTTAATTTTACAAAAATATTTTTTTTAAAAGCAACATATATCAATTTTATTTTATGATTTTCTAAATAATTATTGTTACTATTATGTTTTTTTTTAGGCGGTGAAGATACTTTACACTTAAAATCTAATTACTTTAATTTTATACAAAATTTTTTAAATTTTATAAATTTTAAAAATAATTAAGTAATCTAATTTAAAGAATTAGAATATTCGGTTATGCTAACCGATCACAATCAAAAAGTCAAGTCTTCCCTTTACGTTTCATTCGGGTCCTCTCACGTAAAATTGATCCTGCGGGACAGTTGGTAGGTAACATCAACCTTTTAATTTCATTTACCTTGACTTGTTAATTTGGGTCTAGTCTAGACACCCTCAATCCATAAAAAAAAAGAAAAGATTATTAGAGACTCACATTTGGTTAGAAGCTTTCTAGTTTAAAGAAATAGAATATGCCGCGTTACTCGGTTCTGCTAAACGTTGACGATCACAATCAATCAACCAAGTCTTTTCTTTTTGTTTCATTCAGGTCTTGCGGGGTAGTCGGTATGTAACCTCAACTTTTTAATTTCATTGACTTGACTTGTTAATTTGGGTCTAGTCTAGACACCCTCAATCCACAAAAAAAAAATAAAAATTATAGAAACCCACATTTGGGTTAGAAGCTTTCTACGGTGGATTGGCCCAATAGTTAGCAACGGGTGATGCAGAGTCCACTCCTTCACAAAAAATGACAGAGTGCAAATGATTTTTTTTAAAAGGAAGTCCATCCCACTAGACTCGCCCCATTTCAAAAGAGAGTTCATATTTGTCTGGTTCTGGTTCTCCACCGACCCCCATGAAGTAAGCAACTGCCCATTTGCCGTTTTTCACATAAGTTTAATTTTAGCAGACTACGAACGCACTTTAAAAAAAAAAGTAAAAATTATTTAATTCACATATTAATGAATTAATAAAAGAAATATCATAAAAAGCTCATCGGTCCCAAATCTCCTTTGTTCTAATACCCAAAACAGCAGCGTCGAATACTTTGGTTATTGCCTACAAAATATGTTTTTTTTATTGATAAGATATATAATTTGCAAGATAGGAAGACTTAAGAAAGAGGGCTCACAATGTCTCCTCGTCTCTCTTGCAAGAACTTTTGATAGAATTTTTTGGCTAATGAATTTTTATTCTCTGTCACCCGATCGATCACATTCATAAAACTTTTTTTATTTAGTTTTTCTTAACATTCACTTTTTTTTTGGGCAACTATAAATATGATTGCTTTATAAGTTCCTTTTCTCGCCAAAAAATTAGAAGGAAAATACTTCATTTTGCAAATCTGTCGGTATATGTCTTTTTAGATTTTTTTTTTCCTTCTTTTCTTGCCACTTTCTTTTGTTGTAGTATTGTGTAGGAATTTTTTTAAATCAATTTGTTTGCCGTTTCTTTTCTTGTCATTAGTTTTTTTTTTTATCTTTTTTTCCTTTTATGTTCTAGTCTTCATCTTTTAATAATATTTTATTAATTTTTTTTTATTGGTTGGAGTGTGGGGTAAATAGAAGAACAAATGCAACATCTTTTCTTTGTATTTTGGGTTGCTTTGTTTTCTTGGAGAATATAGTGTTTTAGGAATGTTTCATTTTTTATTAATGAATCGTTTTCTTGATTTTTCAGTTTCTTGTTTTTATTTTTTATTAGAAAACTGATTTTTTGGGTTTCTTTTCTTTTAAAAAAAATGTATGCATTTTGTCATTACTATTAGGATTACTTTGGTGTGTGTTTTTCTTAATTCGTTCTATTTTTGGGTTCAAAAGATTAAATCTTTTCTTGATATTTTATTTTTTTATTTATAGTTTTAATTTTTATTATCAAATATTTATTTTTGTAAGAATTAGTATAAAATTCACCCCTTTTCTATGTATTTAATTTAATTTAATTTTTTTAAAAATAAAATTTTACAAATATATCTTTATTGGTATTATGGTTTCTCTTAATTTTAACTATGATTATAAATAATACCCTTTTGTTAACTTTTTTTTTGGGACCTCTGTTTTATTAAGAACTGAATAGGAATTTGTTATTCCCACAACCTTGTATAAGTTGTAATTGTTGTCAACTAGGTTTAAGTTTGCAAGAAAGTAAAGCCACGTGGAAGAGTAAGAAGGTAAAAGTCATATGGAGGGGCAAAAATTTAAAAGCCACATGGAAGGGTAAGACAGTAAATTTACCCTATTAGGTTTTATGGAGGAGTATATAAAGGAATATAAGAGCAGCCGTTGAACAGTAGCCGTCAAGTGAACAGTAGCCGTCGTAGGAGATAGGAGAGAAAACGAACCCGTGGTTGGAAAAGAGGAAAGGTCAGCAAAAATAGAGAAAAGAGGAGACGGCTGAAGGGGCTGGACGACCGGACGGAAGACTGGAAGAGCAAAACGGCAAAGCTGTTGGAAGATAGAGAAAAATCATATACGGCTAAATCGGAGTAGACCGGCGGAAGGAGAGAGAAACTCGACAGCCAAAAACAGAAGGTCGACAGAATCAAGAGAGAGAGACGGACGAAGAGAGGTGGGCGAAGAGAGAGAGACCGTTGGCAGAAAAATAGAGAAAACCTAACAGACAGAGTGGACAATTGACGGAAAACCAGGATGGTTGAAAATCAGATTTGGGGGCTGAACAAAGAACAAAGGTCGAGAGAGAGAAAAGGAGTCGGATGGCAGAACAAAGAGTGGACGACGTGAGACTAGAACGTACAACGGCATGAGACCAGAAACGTGAGACGAGCCGTGAGACAAGGAGACGGGTGAGATCGTGAGACGATGAAAGCAGGAGTTGTGTGAAATAATGTAGAGAAGAAATTCGGGGAAGCATTGGAAAGAACTCAACGTATTTCTAGATTTCTTTAAGAGAGGTTAGAGAGCGGTACGGTGAACTTCTAAGCGACAGTGGAGCAGCCTTTCAATTCAATAAAGGCAAGACAAGTTAGAAGAAGGGTAGACACAGTAAGTGACACTTTTTGTATTGCACTTGCTTAAGTAATTGCAATAGTAAAAGGAGCAGAGAATTGAGACATCTATTGTAATTGGAATTCTCAAGTATAGTGGATAGTCTCGGTAAGGGAGAGTCCCTACCACCGTGGATGTACATCACGTTGATGGAACCACGTAAATCTCGTGTGTCTTTAATTTGCTTTACGTTCTATGTTTTGAATTGAGTTGTGAACGCAACTAAAGTATCAGCCAACCCATAACCTAAAAAAGACATAAACAAGAACATCTGAATTATCTATTAGGCAAGGTGTCTGAAAAGTGACTTTGGGGACTATTGTGATTAGTAGGTAGCAATAGATCTACCTTAGTCGAGTCTAAGAAATAGTTCACTTTTAAGAAGAGGTTGAAGTTGTTCAGTTACCTGCGAATTGTGAATTGTGGTGATACCGATTCACCCCCCTCTCAGTATCACAAACTAGTAGATCCTAGGGAGAAGTTGAGAACTTCAATTGGTATCAGAGCACAGGTTCACCAGTTTGAAGCTTAACAGCTTGGTGTACTAGTTTGAAGGGATCTAAAAGTTCGACTTGTTCAGCATACTGAGAAATAGAAGCCGGTACCAGCACCACTTACAGTAAGAAGGTTCCAATCTTTAATGAAACCAACTACCATATGTGGAGAGCAAGAATGGAAGTGGTATTTGCAACCATGGGCATGAATGTGGTGAAATGCGTACAGGAGGGTTTTGTGGCTCTGGAAGAAGGTAAAGACCCAACCCCAAAGGAGTTAAGGCAGTTTGAGACAAATGGAAAGGCCTCAAATGTCATCATTTCAGCATTGACAGATGCTGAGTATGCTAAAGTT
The DNA here is from genome assembly GCA_021533255.1 of Ceriops tagal. Lineage (NCBI taxonomy): Eukaryota > Viridiplantae > Streptophyta > Magnoliopsida > Malpighiales > Rhizophoraceae > Ceriops > Ceriops tagal. The sequence goes on along the minus strand of JAGSHU010000126.1, from coordinate 5,845 downwards.
ATGGACTACAAATTTGCTAAGGAGATATGGGACAAATTGCAGAAGGTCTATAAAGGTGATGGCAGAATGAAGGAGGCCAAGCTTCAAGTTTTCAAGGAGAGATATGAATCTCTCATAATGCAGAAAAATGAGACAGTTCAAGAGTTCTTCACCAGGGTTATTGATGTTGTAAATGACTTGAGAAGTCATGGGAAGAACAAGAAGGACTCATCGATTGTGAAGAAAATTCTGAGAATTCTACCTGAGAGGTTTGCCTCAAAGGTAGCAGCCATAGAGGAGAGTAGAGATCTCAATTCTATGTCTCTGCATGATCTCCAGTGCAATCTCATTGCATATGAGATGAGGATAAAGTCAGTTGAAAGCTCTGCAACAACGAAGGTATCAAAGGAGACAGCTTTTAAAGCTATGAAGCACTTGAAGATAAAAGAAGAAGAAGAATCATCTAGTGAGGATGATGATGATGATGAGGAAGAAAGTGAAGGTGAAGTGTTGGCTTACTTCAAAAGGAAATTCAAAAAGGGGTCTGAGAAGGGAAAAGGATAGTTGTCTTTGAGATGTTATCAGTGTGGGTAGACTAGACACTTTGCTTCTCAATGCAAAGTGAAACTTGATGATGAAGATGAGGATGGTGATGATGAGCAGAATTCAAGATGGAGAAGATCATCACTCAAATCAAAGAAGTTCGGTAAGAAGACTACCAACCCATAAAAGAAGAAGAGAGGCTTATTCAAGAGTTATATGAGTCAGATAAAAGAAGTTGATGAGGAGGAAGATGAAGAATCATTAGATGAGCATGCCTTTATGGCATCAGATCAAGGTGGTAGTTCAACGTCTGAAGAGGAAGAGGAGGTTGATGAAGAAGAGCCAGATCTTGAAGCTGAGCTGGAAGCAGCTTCAAAGGAGATAATCAGAAGGGGGAGAACCATAAGAAGGTTGGAGGCCCATATAAAACAAGTTGAAGCAAAGTCTAAGGAAACTGAAAGTCAAAAGGATGAAATAAGGGCTGAACATATTGACTTGAAGAGAAGATTTGAAGAAGAGATCAAAATATGTGAAAACCTTATAGTAAAGCTTGGCTCAAGGGCTTCAAAAATTAAAAAAATGGAGAAAGAGTTACTGAGATTTCAGTAACAACTCAAAAGTAGCAAAGAGAACTTGTAGAAGTTTGAAATGATAGGAGAAACAAGTTCTACAAAAGGAGAGAAGAATGTAGAGAAAGTGCAACAATTTGAGGTTGCATTGGCTAAAGAAAATACAAACATGCTACAGAAGTTGAAAGAGAAGGTTGTGACTCAGAAGAAGATAGCTGAGAATAAAGAAGATCTGAAGAAGCAACCTAGGGTGGCAAACAAGAAGGAAGAAAAGAAAGTCAGCTAGCAGAGGGCTATGGCTGAATAGAAGAAGGAGAAGAAGGTGGTTGAAATGAAAGTCACACAAGCAAAGAAGCCAGCTACTTTGCTTACACAGCAAGTGATGAACAAAAGAAAACAAGCTGTGAGTAGACCCAAGAAGAGGCAGTTTCAAGGTCACTATCTTTATTATGGAGTTTAGGGTTATAAGGCGAGTAATTGCTGGTGGAGAAGGCCAGTATATGTCTCCAACTTGAGAAGATAAGACGCTGCATAAAGGGGGAGACAATACAAAGAGATCCTCTTGCAACTAAGACTGTGCAAGAAAGAAAGCCAAAGAAAACGTGGACCGGTGCTTATCAAGAAAATCAGATCATAGGTGATCCATTAGCAGGAGTTACAACAAGAAGAAGAATTGTGGGAGCTACTGCTTTACTCTCGCAAGTTGGACCTATATCTGTTGAAGAGGCTACACAAGATCTAACTAAATCTCTATCCACAGAGCTGTTTGAAAAGCACAGAATGAGTTTGTCTATGTGAATGCCTCCTCAAGCCTGAAAATCAGGTGAATCCTCCATCTTTACTTTGTGAGTTTTTCAGATTTGTAATTGGTTGGAAAAAAGAGAGAGAAGCAATAGTGTAGGGGGAGCTGTTAAGAAAGGAGGAGTGCATATTTAGGGGGAGTTGAAATTGCTACATGATGGCTTTTGTTACGAGTGTTGCCAACAATTACAAAGGGGGAGATTGTTGTTCCCACAGCCTTGTATAGGTTGTAATTGTTGTCAACTAGGTTTAAGTGTGCAAGAAAGTAAAGCCACATGGAAGGGCAAGAAGGTAAAAGCTACATGGAGGGGCAAGAACGTAAAAGCCACATGGAAGGGTAAGACAGTAAATTCACCCTATTAGGTTTTATGGAGGAGTATATAAAGGAATATAAGAGTAGCCATTGAACAGTAGTTGCCGTAGGAGATAGGAGAGAAAACGAACCCGTGGTTAGAAAAGAGGAGAGGTCGGCAAAAATAGAGAAAAGATGAGACGGCTAAAGGGGCTGGACGACTGGATGGAAGACCAGAAGAGCAAAACAGCAAGGCTGTTGGAAGAGAGAGAAAAATCATATACGGCCAAATCGGAGTAGACCGGCGGAAGGAGAGAGAAAATTGACGGCCAAAAATAGAAGGTCAACAGAATTGAGAGAGAGAGAGACGGACGAAGAGGGGTGGACGAAGAGAGAGAGATCGTCAGCAGAAAAATAAAGAAAACCTGACGGATAGAGTGGACGATCGACGGAAAACCAGGACGGCCGAAAATCAGATTTAGGAGCTGAACGAAGAACAAAGGTCGAGAGAGAGAGAGAGAAAAGGAGCTGGACGGTAGAACGAAAAGTGGACGGCGTGAGACCAGAACATGCGACGGCATGAGACTAGAACGTGCGTCAGCGTGAGACCAAAAACGTGAGATAAGGAGACGAGTGAGACCGTGAGATGGTGAAAGCAAGAGTTGTGTGAAATAATGTAGAGAAGAAATTCGGTGAAGCATTGGAAAGAACTCAACGTATTTCCAGATTTCTTCAAGAGAGGTTAGAGAACGTTGCAGTGAACTTCTAAGCGGCAGTGGAGCAGCCTTTCAATTCAATAGAGGCAAGACAAGCTAAAAGAAAAGGTAGACACAGTAAGTGACACTTTTTGTATTTTACTTACTTAGTAATTGCAATAATGAAAGGAGTAGAGGATTAAGACATCCATTGTAACTGGAATTCTCAAGTATAGTGGATAGTCTCGGTAAAGGAGAGTCCTTACCACCGTGGATGTATGTCACGTTGATGAAACCACATAAATCTTGTATGTCCTTAATTTGCTTTATGTTCTGTATTTTGAATTGAGTTGTGAATGCAGTTAAAGTATCAGCCAACCCATAACCTAACGAAGACCTAAACAAGAACATCCAAATTATCTATTAGGCAAGGTGTCTGAAAAGTGACTTTGGGGACTATTGTGATTAGTAGGTAGCAATAGATCTACCTTAGTCGAGTTTAAGAAAGAGTTCGCTTTTAAGAAGAGGTTAAAGTTGTTCACTTACCTGTGAATTGTGAATTGTGGTGATACTGATTCACCCCCCTCTCAGTATCACAAACTAGTAGATCCTAGGGAGAAGTTGGGAACTTCAGAATTACTGTGCGGTGAGCTTTTTGTCATGGCTCTATTTTTCTAATTTCGATTAACCATGTAGTCTTAGCATAATGTGTTATTAAGTAAGTATTGAATTCTTCTAAACTGATGAAACAAAGAAAAAAAAACTTGAAAAATGAGTAGTTGGAAGACTAAGTAAAGTACACAAAGAAGAAGTTTGCATTAATTAATGGTCACCTTATTGAGTACCTATAATCAATACATATTCAAAGGGAACCATTTTCTTTTTTGAAAGAAAACTGGTGGGCCATAGGGTGCCTTAGATGATCAAATAAAACCAGTATGAAGCAACTCTTTTAATTGTTTTGACAACTTTGTTAGCTTAAATGGTGCCATGTAATAGGGTTTTATAGTTAATAGCTTAGCTTCCAATTCTAGTTCAATCTTATGGTCCACCTCTCATCATGGTGGTAGCTTTTGTAGCAATTCCTCAAGCATTACGTTCTTAAATTTGTTGAGGACTAATTATACCTGCTTTGAAACATTAGATAATGAATTTGACTTATTCTTATCGTGCCCTTTTAGAAAGGTAGAGTAACTATCCTTATCTCGTTTTATACCTTTCTTGAAATGAATTATAGATAATGCCTTGAGTTAAGGCTTGGTCGCCCTTTTAGCAAAGACAACGTAAGTTTTCTCCCCATCTATGATGCATATTTTATTAGTAAAAGGAATTGGAAGGACCTTGACTCGGTCGAGGAACTCTATCCTTAGGACTACCTTGTCTAAAGGTGCCACAAAAAAATCCAATTGACCTAACTATATCCTAATGTTAGTTTGCACACCATGGGCAACATCTTAAATGGGCTTAACTAATAAATTAATAGTTTTGATGGAACCTTTACTGTTTATGACTTTAAGACCCAATCTCTTGACTTTTTTTATAGAGATTGAAGTTGTGAGATACACCTATATTGATCATGGGCTTACTACCCTTTCCATTAATATTGATGTTTATATACATCAATCTATTGACATGAGACTTGGGGGAATGCTAAATTACATTAAGGAGTTGCATAGACTTAAGATGCCTATCTTTGTTGTTGGGTTATAGTTCTTGTTCCTCAAATGTCATAGTCAAGGCATTGAGTGCTTTTCTTTTTGGACACTTTCAAGTCCAATGGGGTCCATCACATATAAAGTAGTTATATTTTAGTTTTGACTTATCAAAACCTTCATTCTACTTACCTTTATCCTTTAATTTGTTTGAAATCTAACTTTTGTGATCATCTTTTTGTTGACTCTTATTATGATTTAATCCACTTTTGCTTAATTCTCCCTTTTTGTCCTTAAACTTTGGTTACAGAAATTGTTGTGGCCAAATCTTAAACTTTATGTCTCCTGAATTTTGTTTTGGCCTACAGTTATAGCCCATCTATGTAGAAGAATAGTGAGTCTTTATTGAAAATATTAAGGATTTCTAGCATTAAGTTGGAGAACTCCTTCAATAATCATGAATAGTGCCCGAGTGTTTGAGTTTTTGAAATTGATTGCAAGCTTTCTCTTTAGCATTTTAGGTGGAATTACTATTTTAACTCCTTTTTAAAGTTATCAAAGGTTGTGATAAAACATGAAACTCTTTTAATGTCTTTCTATCTTCTTCTCCACTAAAGCATAACAGTATCTTTGAGATACAATGTAGCGGACTAAATTTGAATTACATTTTCTTCTATACTCAATGTGGCAAAATATTGTTCAAGCCCTCGTAAGAAGTTACTAATTTTGTGGGCATTACGTGACCCCCGAAGTTTTGTGGTTTAGGTACTTTGATTCAACATGACTCTAAGACAATGGTGCATATCCTAGCTACAACCGTTCGTTTGCATGAGGTAAGTTCAAAACATGCTTCTTCCAACTAACTAAGCGCACTTTGATGCTTCCTTCTGTGAACTTTATGCACACAGGAAACTTCTACCATAAATTCCTTATAAAGCAAACAAATTTCCTTTTATAGGAATTCTTTTACCTTACAAATAAGATGACATATGACATCATCAAGAGCATTATCTTCAACTTATAGACCTTTACACCTTTGGTCTAGCTCCTTTGAATAATTCCACATGTTACTAATGCTTTTCTCCGTGCAAGTCAAGCAAAAGAAAAAAAATTGCACTTCTAGGCAAGAAACATTTATTGACAATTGTAGCTAGTGATTTTAGTTTTTTGAGTGGACAACATATTTTAAACTAAATCTAAGTTAATTATACAAAACTGGCATTGTCAATTTGGAGAAAGTTAAAAAAAATTCTTTTTATGGCCACTTAACAAGTAAGACCAATGATAAAACTTATGCCATCAAATGAATTTTTC
>JAGSHU010000125.1:0-17497 GCA_021533255.1 Ceriops tagal | reverse complement strand
GTTTTTAAATGGGATGATGTGCATGATCGGGCTTTTAGTACTTGAAGAAAAAGCTTAGTAATACACTTTTGTTATATTTGCATAACTTTAATACAGTTTTTAAGGTAGAATGTGATACATTTGGAATAGGAATAGGGGCTGTTTTGATGCAAGATTCCAAACTGATTACTTATTTTAGTAAAAAACTAAGTAAGGTAGTCTTAAATTATCCTACTTATGACAAGGAACTTTATGCATTGGTACAAACTTTTCAAACATGGCAACATTATTTGTGGCTAAGAGAATTCATCATTTATTCTAATTATAAGAGCTTAAAGTTCTTGAAATCTCAAGGTAAGCTTAATAAAAGACATGTTAAGTGGTAGGAGTTCATAAAAATATTTCCTTATGTAATCAATTACAAACATGGAAAGGAAAACGTTGATGCTAATGCATTGTTTAAGAGGTACACATTACTTATATCTTTATAAGTTAAGTTACTTGGTTTTGAATTGTTAAAGGGCTTGTATGCTAATGATTTTGATTTTGGCCAAGCATAGAATGCATTTAATAAGTGTGCATTTGGTGATTTTTTATAATTATAAAGGGTTTTTGTTTAAGAGGGATAAATTATGTGTACCTATATGTTCTATTTGTGAGTTATTGGTTAAGGAAACTCACGCGAGTGGTTTAATAGGTCACTTTAATGTAAAAAAAACTCTACATATATTGCATGAGCATTTTTATTGGCCTAATATAAAGCATGATGTGAATTCTATTTTGTGACAAGTGTATAACGTGTAAGTATGCAAAGACTAAAGTTAAATCGTATGGCTTATATACACCTTTACCTATGCCCAACCTTGAACTGATATTTCTATGGACTTTGTTTTAGGATTATTAAGGTCTCAAAGTGGTAAGGATAATATATTTGTTATTATTGATAGGTTTAGAAAAATGACTCATTTTGTTACATGTTCTAAAACCAATAATGCAATACATATTGCTGAGTTATTCTTTAAAGAAGTGGTGTGTTTATATGGATTGCCAAGAATTATTGTTAGTGATAGGGATGTTAAGTTCTTAAGTCATTTTTGGCACACTTTATGAAATAAATTAGGAATTAAACTCTTATTTTTTATTGTTGCATATCCTCAAATAGATGAATAAACTAAAGTAGTTAATAGGACAATCACTACTTTATTACATACTATCATTCAAAAGAACTTGAGGCAATGGGAACAATGTTTGTCACACATTGTGTTTACTTATAACAGATTTATTCGTTTTACTACTTCTTTGTCACCTTTTAAAGTTGCTTGTAGTTTTAACCTTTTAACTCCTTTGGAAATTTTATCTTTACCTACTAAAGGATGTGTTAACATTAATGGTATGAAAAAGGCAAAATTTGTAAAGGATTTACATACCAAGGTTTAGGTTAACATTGAAAGAAAGAATGAGCAATATGTTAAGCAAATTAATAAGAGACAAGTGAATGTTGTCTTTAAATCTATTAATTAGGTGTAGGTGCATGTGAGGAAGGACCGATTTTTCCCATAAAGAAACTCCAAATTGCAACCTCGAGGAGATGGACCTTCTCAAGTCTTGGAGAGAATTAATGACAATGCCTAAAAGCTAGATTTATCAAGAAACTATGGTAATGTTAGTGCTACTTTTAATGTTGCTGACTTATCTTTGTTTGATATAGGTGATTCGAGGACGAATCCTTTCAAGGAGGGGAGGAATGATGGAGAACAAGGTGTTGTTCAAGTGCAGCAAAGCAAGTATTCCCAAGATCCTTGACAAAGAATCGGTGGTCTAATGACTAAGGCAAGGATGAAAAAGGCTTTACAAGACTTAATCATGGAGCCATATATCAAAGAGAGTACTCTAAAAGATTCTATGATTGTTCTAAAAGTTTCCAATGCTACACCAAGAATAATCACTTATCTTTATGTGTAAGATAATGGACAAGGAACTTGAAGAACAAAACATAGAGTCCATGATATAAGTCTAAGTTGCATGATTAAGCTAAGGAAAGACTCGATTTGCATGCTAAATTGTATTAAACAGTTTGATTTTGTTTTAGGTTGATGGATTTTAATTGAAGGCCAACTTATATATAAAAAAGGTTTAACTTCTTGGGTTTATTTGAACTTGTAGATTTAGTTGATCTTGATACATTAGTTAGGATTTTTACTTTGACTTTTATGCCTAATTATCATTAGTTTTAGTATTTTTTAAGGATTTTTACTTAAGGTAGATTTGTATTCTTTAATTAGAGGGATCTCCTGTAATTAAGGTTTTTCCTATATAGGTATGTTAAGAAATACCTTTTCCTTATAAGATTGTAATATTTACATTCCTATATAAAGGTTATAACTATATAAAATAGAATAAATAAGATTGAAGTATTTTTCAACAAGTTTTACTTTGCTTTCTTGTGTTATTGAAAAAATACATTGTTTTAACTTATCAAAGGAGTGATTAACTTTTATGGTGTATAAAGATTAGGACTTTTAAGACATAATTTCTTTATAATTCTGATCTGATCAACCCAACTTATTTCTTAAATTTTTAGAGTATGCATAACAAATTGATTCAAAGGTTTCTAGGGTAGGCCACCTAGCAGGTTCTTTATTATGTTCTTTGGCCCTTTTCCTCTTGTAAGTTATTGGGACCATTGTATTGTTAGCCAATTCCTAAGGCCTAGGAAGTTAGAGAAATTTAAGAAGCTGCTCTCTGTAAAGGGTTATGGTTCTTGGTTAAATTCTTAAGTTTCAAATTGATATGCAATTCATGTTTTTGCTTATAATCTTTTAAATATATGTTTTTACTGCAATTGTGCTCTATTTGTTAAAATTTCAAGTACCTTTCTGTGTGAGATTTCCTTACCTTTTGAAACCTATACATGTTGGGTGCATTTGAAGGAGTTGTTTTGGTCTTTTATGTTGTTTTTTTAATGAAAATGATGAGTGATCCCATGCAATAAAACTTAGGAATACAATGGTCAAAAAGGGTATACAATAGATTCATCAGAGAAGTTTAAGAAAAGAAAGAACTAAATTTGACTTAGTATAGCTCAAAAAATTGGATTATTGACCTAATGACCAAGGCATTATCAAAGGTTGGATTTGAGAATTTGAGAAAGGAGATTGGCATGGAAACAAAAGTCCCAAAGAGGAAAATTAAGGTTTTTCCACCATTGCTTTTGTTTTTACTCAATTTCATCATGATTCTTACCTAGTTTCAAAAGAAAGTTTCAATTTTTTGAAGCAAGGGAAGATGCAAAGAATTCAGACAGCTCTTTTGCCTATATTTTCTATTGTATTTGAATCTTTGTTATTTAGGATTTTCTTGACTTGTAAAGTGCAGCTTTTTGAACGTGCAAATGTTTCCCAAAGCCTTGAAATTTTGTCAGAAAAGTTGCCCAAGCTTTCAAAGCTAGTTTATACATTTTATGACAAAGAACAAGATGTTGTTCAAATGTAACAAAGTAAGTATTCCCAAGATCCTTTGCAGAGAATCGATGGTCTAATAACTAGGGTAAGGACAAAAAGGATGAAAAAGGCTTTACAAGACTTAATCATGGAGCTGCATAACAAAGAGGGTGCTTTAGAAGATTCCAAGGATATTATAAAAGTTTCTAATACTACATTAAGGATAATCACTTATCTTTATATGCAAAATGATGGATAAGGCTTAGAACTTAAAAAACAAAACTTGAAGCCCATAATATAAGTCCAAGCTACATGAACAAGTTAAGAAAAGACTTGATTTGCATGCCAAGTTGTATTAAAGAGCTTGATTTTGTTTTGAGTTGCTTGATTCTAACTTAAGGCCGAATTACATTTAGAAAAAACTTAACTTCTTGGGATTATTTGGGCTTGTAGGTTCATCTGAGTTTTGATACATTAGTTAGGGTTTTACTTTGACTTTATGCCTAGTTATTATTAGCGGTAGTCTTTTTAAGGATTCCTAATCAAGGCAGATTTTGTATTTTTTTTAGGATTCCTAATCAACGTTGGTTTGTATTCCTTAATTAGAAGGATCTCTTGTAATTAAGAGTTTTCCTATATAGATATGTTAAGAAACACTTCTTATTTATAAGATTGTAATATTTACATGTCTATATAAAGTTTAACTATGTAAAATGGAACAAAAAAGATTGAGATTTTTTTAGTAAGTTTTGCTTTGCTTTCTTTTATTTTTGGAAGAATATATTGTCTTTAACTTATTAAAAAAGTGATCAATCTTTGTGGTGTCTTAAGATTGGGGCTTTTAAGACTTAGTTTTCTTAGGATCTAATTTGATCAACTTAACTTGTTTCCTAAAGTGTGTATAACAAATTGATTAAAGAGTTCTTAGAACAAGTCCCTTAGCGGTTCTTTATTGTTTTACATAACAGAAAAGAATGATTTTATATAATCATTTGTAATGCTCATCTAAAGGATCATTAGTAGCATAAATGTAGTAAATTTTGTCTAGAATTTAATTTAAACCCTTGCACTCTTCCCCGGAGGTCTCCCGCTCTCCGTGCTTTTGTTAACCTTTAGCTTGTTTTAGTTTTAGTCTGAAACATATTCTGATATAAAATTTTTAAAATCAATGTAGATAAAAGTAAGTTTGAATTTTGATTGGTGTTCAGGTTCCTTCTAAATTTATCTGATACATGCGTACTTGATGACTTAAATTTACTTGTATTTGAAAGAAACAGAAGAAAATAAAGAATTTTTTTCTCCTTTCTTTCGGCATCTACATAATTGTCCCGTAATGAAAACTAAATGAAAATAACTAAATGAAAATAACATGGATATAAACAATTTCTAGTTGAATTAGTCACATGGTCATTAAAAAAAAAAGTGGATATGTGACAATTTGTTGATCATTGATCTACGCCTTGTAATTTATGAAAAATATCGAACTTTTTCTAATACCTCTCTTCTTCCGGCTTCGTGGCATGAAATTGAACAATAAGGCGAAATGGAGATTTGCACATCACCAGCAGGGCAGCCAACTGCCTTGATTTTGCGAGTTCCAAATCTTCCGGAACGCAGACTGCTTTCGCGCGGTTGTCCCATGACCAAGTTATAACCGTGTAAACCAATTCAATTGCCCTCTCGTGGAATTACAAGCTTGCCTTTTTATTGTTCAAAACCAAAATCACAACGTTTGAGCTTTCATGGGACGGTCTCTTGGTCTCAATGTAAAAAACAAGCTTTCATCAAACAGTCAATCAAATGTTTCATTTTGCATTCATTATTTCGGCCTACATATATCTGAAGAAATGTGAGAATCAAGTTTGACAAGAACATTTGCGTTCCTGAAGAACGGAAAAGAAAGAGTGTTGACTACTGCGTTGAAGTGTAACTACACTTAAAACTGTAAAACATTAATTTTTTTTTTCTTACTTTTGTTTTTTTTGGTCCATGTTGAAACCAGCAGAGCACTACTTTCCAATACCATTTTCAGACAAGGCAGCATGCAGGTGGCTGAGTGTCTTCGCCCCTAAAGCTTAAGAAAACATCATCCTACTTCCATTGATGGGTATGACTGGTTGCTGCATAAGAAGAGAAGAGCCAGCCATCGGTTAATTTCTCAATTGAGAGGCAGATGGAGGAATCAAAAGTGAAGAGACTCCAAAAAAGAATCTGATCATGACGTTGAGAGCCGTTGACTTCATTATCAGAGAGACCCACCGCAGCGGATCGGAATGGGCTGAGTGATTATTCCGCCAGCGGATAACACTTTAATAAACCATTCTGACGCGGGATAGGGCTCTTCAGTGGGAAAAAAAAAGTTGAAAAAAATAATAACAATAATAATAATAATAAAACGTTCAAAATAATTTCCATATGCAACAACACAGGAATGGGGAGAAAAGGAAAACCAACTGCATAGAAAGTGATGGCAATGTTGCTGCTTCTGATAATTTTCCAAAGGGAACAAAAGGTTTCTGTGTCAATTACAAGAGGAAAAAGCCAACAGAAATGGGTCAAAGAAGCAAAAGAAGAAAGAAAGGCTGTGGAAGGCTAAAGCTGAATTGTACTCCCCAACCTTCCTTTGGCATACCATGGAACGGCCCCGCATTTCTTCAACTTGCAAAACACACTCGCCCAAGAAACTCTCAAGTTAAACAAGACAGCGTCGTTCGAGCATTGGGTGAGGCGACTACGATTCTCAGCTATATTGTAGTACACGCTCCCAGCGTAGAGCAGTACGTCGCGCACTACATAGTTGCCATCAATTGTCCTCCTCTTAGTAGAATGATTTTGTAACCAAAAATTGAAATCACGGCCTTCATCACTTTGATCTCCAGTTGAATTGGGTCCGTATGTCAGCGGTGGTATCAGACTCGAGAACAAGGCATAAAATAAATCCCAAGGAGGCATCGTTGAGCCAATTTGAGGGAAGTGGGATTCTGCCAGTGTCTCCCGGCGGTACTTTGATTCACGCGCCACTTTGGAATTCTACCTCCTGGATAAATGACGTTAACCATAAGCTTCGGCAACTGTACCACAAAAACAAAATTCATGACATGATACAAGGAGTGAAAAAACAAGAAAAAAACAGAAAGAGAGTGAGAGAGTGACGGCGACCTGTCCTTTGCCTTTCGCATACTTAGCTAAATAACGATTCCTGAACCAAGAGATAGGATCTCTTTGGTTTTTATCCACCTTGAAGCAATTACATAAGCTGGCTCTGAAGTCAAAAGATGGCATATTGAAAAGTAGTAGATCAAGGGATGATACGTTTTCTAATGATGTGCAACCAATCGCATCTAGCTCATGTAGGCTCACTGGAAGCTCCGGCAAATATCGAAGCAGCCTTTTGCAGGAGCGTATACATAGTTCTTCAAGTTGAGTAAGTTGTTTGATGCTTTCAAAAGATGGCATATTGAAAAGTAGCTGACCACGGGAAGATACGTTTTCTAAGCTCATGTAGGCTCACTGGAAGCTCTGATGGGAGAGGGGCAGCGGAATACAAATTGCCCAAGAGACCTCTCCCACTTGTTTGAATCTGTGAGAAGTTAACTGAATAATAAATAAGGCAACTTAAACAATCCCACAAGAACACACTGATTTTTTACGTGAAAAAAGAGGAAAAACCACGAGACACACCGGTTTAGAAATCAACTTCACTATAATCAATAAGTGAATACAACAGAGGTATACAACCTCAATTACATCAACCAAATTGAAAAAACTCAATTTGAACCAAAGTGAGAGGCCAAATGAGTTAACCAACACGAAAGACACTTTCTGTTAATAATAACTCAACAACCAGACCTCAAGGCAATAATCCAACCGTTCAAGATGAACCCCCAGATGTCCCCTACCAGCTGTCCAAATTTCAGCTCAATCAGACCACGGGTCAATAATCAATCATACGGTTTACCAATTCTGTCGCAGATGAGAGAGCAGAGATGAGAGAGCAGAGAGTTACTAGAATTGAGAGGCTTCTGTTCGAATGGAATACCTGCCCTTGCAGTTCACAGAAACTCAATCCAACCATCCACAAAGAAGATCTATGTGTCCTCCAACTACTGACCAAAAATTAGCTTGATCGGACCATAAACAATCTTCCAATTACACGGTTAACCAATTCTGTACACAAAACATTGCCCAGAAAATAGACCTATGAAAACTGAAGAGAAGTAGGACTTACAGTGCTCGAAACCCAATCTCCACCGTTCAGAAATAAGAACCAAACACCCTCTATCAACCATCCAAGTTTCAAGCTGATCGGACATTGATATCCTTTCCAAACATAAGATCAAAGAACACTCTACCAAGCAACCTTTCTCTCTCAGGTCACCTATCTCTCTTTTTCCTTTTTTTCTTTTTGTTTCTTTCTTTCGGCCGCCGGACAGCCTCTCCCTTTCTCTCACTCTCTTAACCTGACAAAACCTAATCTTAATGAGGTATTTATACCTCATTAAGTCAAACCATTCTTTTTTTTTTTTCAAAGGTTCCCTTCACGTGGAGGGATACTTAACAATTCTCCCCCTCCCGACTACGTGGAGGTGTTGACCATCCCAGCCAACGAACAACACAATTCAAACTTTCCTCTTAGCAATACCTTTGTTAACATATCAGTAGCATTATCATCCGTATGAATCTTTTCAAGTGCTAATTGTTTAGAATCAATAGCATTGCGTATCCAATGATACCGCACATCAATATGCTTTGATCTAGCATAAAAAGCCGGATTCTTACCAAGATGGATGACACTCTGACTATCACAATACAACACATAATTTGATTGTTAAAAACCAAGTTCCTTCATAAACCTTTTCATCCAAAGCAACTCTTTAGACGCTTCAGTTACTGTAATAAACTCTGCCTCTGTAGTGGACAATGCAACACACTTCTGCAATCGAGATTGCCAACTCACTGCTCCCCCTGCAAGAGTAATTACATAGCCTGAAGTAGACTTTCTGGAGTCAATATCACTAGCCATGTCTGAATCAGTGAATCCAATAAAAGTAGGCTCATCACTCCCAAAACAAAGTTCGACGTTAGTAGAGCCTCGTAAATATCTCATTATCCACTTCATTGCATCCCAATGCTTTTTACCGGGATTTGAAAAGAACCGACTAATTGTGCCAACTGCATGAGCTATATCAGGTCTCGTACATACCATTGCATACATCAAACTGCCCATGGCTGATGCAAATGGAACTCTTTGCATCTCTTCCTTTTCTTTCTCTGTAGAAGGACATTGGTTAATGGATAATTTAAAGTGTGTAGCAAGAGGAGTACCTACCACTTTAGCCTTATCCATATTAAACCTCTGAAGTACCTTTTCAATGTACTGCTTCTGGGACAGGTATAACCTTTTCTTTTTCCTATCCCGAGTGATTGATATGCCGAGGATCTTCTTTGCTGGTCCCAAGTCCTTCATGGCAAAGGACTTACTCAACTCTTGCTTCATTTTGTAAATCCACCGATTCTTCAAAGCCCTCTTACCTTTAGGTAACTTTACCAACTCATAAGCAGAGTCATCATATAAGGATTTCATCTCATCTGTCATAGCATCAATCCAATGCTGCTTGTGCTCACTTTCAATTGCTTCTATATAACACTCAAGCTCTCCCCCATCAGTTAACATCACAAACTCATCAAGAGAGTACCGAGTAGAAGGCACTGGAATTCTATTGGACCTTCGTAGTTGAAATGGAGGTGAAGGTATGTGCGGATGATCTTCTATTGGAGCATCAATATCACCTGCATCTTTCATATCATGATCCTGTTGAACATTTTCATCATGTTCTTGAATATCACCATGAACATCAGGATCACTTAGAGGAGTATGAGGAAATGGAACAATGTCAGCAGGATTATCATTAACCTGAGGAGTTGACTTCTCGATGTGTTCAATGTTTTGATCCTCAACGAACACAACATCTCTACTCCTTACAAGCTTTTTCTCAATCGGATCATATAGACGGTACCCGAAGTCATCTTCACCATAACCAAGAAAGATACACTATCGAATCTTCACATCTAACTTCCCTCTTTCATCTTTAGGGATATGAACAAAAGCCTTACAGCCAAAGACTCGTAAATGGTCATAAGAAACTTCCTTACCAAACCAAAATTTGTCCGGAACATCACCTTGTAACGGAACACTAGGAGACAGATTAATTACATGTGTCACTGTATTCAAGGCTTCACCCCAAAAGGATCTAGGCAGCTTTGCATATGAGGGAAGACATCTAACCCTCTCAATCAATGTTCTGTTCATCCTTTTTGCTAAACCATTTAATTGTGGTGTCTTGGGAGGTGTCCTTTGATGTCTGATCCCATACTTTCTGCAGTATTCATCAAATGGACCACTATACTCACCACCATTATCAGTGCGGACACATTTCAGCTTCTTACTAGTCTGTCTCTCAACAAAGGCATGAAATTGTTTAAATGCATCAAAGACTTGATCTTTAGTCTTTAACGCATAAACCCAAAGTTTCCTTGAGTGATCATCAATAAAAGTCACAAAATAAAGAGCACTACCAAGTGAGCGTACCTTCAAAGGACCACATACATCAGAATGCACCAATTCAAGCAACTCTGATTTCCTTGAAGGCGAGTGACTCTTAAATGTGACTCTGTTCTGTTTTCCAGCCAAACAATGAGGACACTTCTTTAAAGCTACACTCTTCATGCCTGAAAGCTAGTTTTTCCTTGTCAAACAATTCATCCCCTTTTCACTCATATGGCTAAGTCGTTTATGCCATAAATCAATCAAATTCTCATTCTCCATAGCATTCACAACATCTTTAATAATAGAAGCTTGCATAAAATATAAACTGGAGCATTTCTTACCTCGTGCCATAATTAAGGAACCTTTGGTAAGCTTCCATTGGCCATCATTGAAGGTACTGCAAAAACCTTCATCATTTAACTTTCCTGTTGAAATCAAATTCAAACGGATATCAGGGACATGTCTAACATCCCTTAATGTTAGCTGAGCTCCATTGTTAGTCTTTAAGCAAACATCACCAATACCAATGACTTCTACTAAGCCATTATTACCCATCTTTAACACCCCATGATTTCCAGTTGTATATGTAGAGAAGAATTCCTTACGTGACGTAACATAAAGAGAAGCACCACTATCTATGACCCAATTAGTCTCATGAGATGTCAGGTTAATCACATTTTCATTAGAAACAACAATAAGGTCACCAGTACTAGAAGTTGATGCAGTAGGAACACGATCATTACTCACATTCTTTTTCTCGTGCCTATCACTGTCATCTTTATTTTCTCTCTTCCACTTGCAACACTTTTTCTGAATGTGACCCATCTTCCCGCAATAATGACACTGGACATTCTTGTACTTGGATCATGACTTGCTTCGGCTCTTACTTCTACCATTTTTACCACTTCCTTTTTCTTGACTTCTCCCCCTATTTTCAGTAAATAGAACCTCTAATTTAGATGATGATGAACCTTGAGATTTCATTCTCATCTCCTCATTCAACACACCACCCTTTACAAGTTCCATTGACAAAACACCACCGGAGGCAGAATTAGCGAGAGACATTTGAAAAGTCTCCCAAGAATCAGGTAAGGTAGCAAGTAACCATAACCTGAGAACTTCGTCATCAAACTTAATGCTCATGCTTGATAGTTGATCAATGAAACCCTGAAACTCATTTAAGTGGTTAGCAATTGAACTCCCTTCATTATATCTTAATTGCATCATTTTCTTTAAGTGGAGGGATACTTAACAAGCTCCGGTCAAGATCGAAGTAGCCTTTTGTAGGAGCGTATACAAAGTTCTTCAAGTTGAGTAAGTTGTTTGATGGTTTTAGGGACACTCTCAAAGTTGTTCGCAGTTAAACATAAGTCCTTTAAAAAGGATTAACACCCGAGATCAGCAGGTAATTGCCACAGATTACACCATGCTAAGTTTAATGAGGTTAAACAGGACAAGGTTGACCAAGCCATCCCCAACCACGAAGTTAATGAAGCAACGTTTCTAAAACGATGCATATCCAACATATTTAGCCCTTTCATATTGTCCACATGGGATGGTAGCTCTTCAATGGCTGTGTTGTACAATATCAGATCCTCTAGATCATCCGTGCTCTCCCACATTTTCGGAAACACCTTCAAGTTAGAGCAACTTAGCAGGCTGAGACTCTGAAGATTTATTAACTTGTAAATGTTGGTTGGGAGGCTCACAAGCTTGAAGCAAAAATCCAAGTTCAGTTCGACAAGTCGATCCATATACTCAACAGAGGAAGGCACTTCCTTTATTGTGGTCCCTCTTAGATATAGGTACCTTACGTTCCTTGAGACCTCTCGAAACACGAGTCTTGAGCAACCCGAGAGGTCAAGAGTATCCAAACATCTCATATCAACATTATTTGGAAGACTTCTCAGCTTTTGGCGGTAACACAAACTTATGTGCGTGACCACACTAAGTTGCCTCGAGGATGAGCAATGCCTAACAATATTTTGAGGCTGCATGTAGTGAAGAGAATTAGGCGTAATTGATTAGTAAATCAAAGAGAGCTTTTGGTCAATCAGAAAGAGGTCTTATAGTATGAGTAATTTGTAGCTCTGCTTCTTTCCAAAGACCTTTAATGTCGTTATGACGTAACTCAATCGATAGGGGATTCTCGGAGCAAAACTCTGCTGGCAAATGCTCCAATGGATATCCATGCCAATAAAGATATACCTCAGCCCACTAGGAAGATAATCAAGGCCCTGCGAAAGGTGCACTTTCCATTCTTCTTCTTCCGTTATGGTGTAGACTTTTAGCAATTTCAAGTTAGACATGTTTTCAAAGGCTTTAGGATTCAAGTGGATCTCTTTACTTAGCTTTCTCATATTAAGGAACATGCCTTCAACATTTCTAGGAGAATAATAGGAAAAGCAGGTATGAGTAAGCATGAAAAGGGAATTGGAATTTTTATAACAATTGCAGTACACAGTGTTATTCTTGAATACTTGATATATACTTTGTAGATCCCACATTCTGCTACATTCGCCTGGCTCCTTTGATTCCTCTAGTAGAAACTCTTTACCCATTTCTTGCAATAGACCATGCATTTCTAGTTCCACTATTGGTTTCCTTAAAATAATATTATTAGTAGTTATCAAGGACTTGTCAATGAGATCCCGTATTCTAATCTTGGCAGAAAAGCCACAACCATTCAATATTTGTATCGCAAAATCCATATCATAACCTTTAAAAAAACATGCAATGTGAAGAAATATTTCCTTCTCTTCCCTATCCAACTATAGTAATTAATTTTTAACACCTTATGAATCTCATTCACGGGCACCATTTTCAATTTATTCATGGTACTTTTCTACTTAGTCTTGTTCTTGTCAAATAACTTTAAGAGCCAAAGGATTGCCTTGATAATATCTAACAACCAAATTTGACAAAGGATTGTGACATTCTAGGGGATGGTTTTTCTTGAAGGCATACTAACTAAAAAGTTGATGAGCTACATTATCATCCAATGTCTTGACCTCATATATATAATCAACCCTGCTTTCAAAAACTTGCTTATTTTTGCTTGTTACCACAATCCTGCTTCCTGGACCACACCAACATAGATTTCCAACTAAACATTTTAATTATTGCAGATTATCAATCTCATTTAGAACAACTAATATCTGTTTACTACAAAATCTTCTAATTAAAGATATTCCAAATCCAATGCTATGTGTATAAATTTTAATACGACTATCTCCTAACGCTTGCCAAATGACCTCCTCTAGTAACTTTTTCATGCCTTTTTTTTCTAATTCTTCCCTAACGTTGTTAAGAAAGCAACAACCTTCAAAGTGATGTAAAATTTAGCTAAAAATAGCTTCAGCAATAGTTGTTTTGCCTATACCGCCTATGCCCCAAATTCCTAAAATGCGAGCGTTTTGGGACCTAATAGCTAGTATCCTTTTGATTTGCTCAAGGCTTGAACTTATTCCCACTAGGTGCTCCAAGCCCATAAGCAAAGGCAATGCTCGATTTAGTTTCTCCAAAACATCTTTGACAATGTGGTCAACGAGTTTAAGCTCTGGCCTACCATAAATAAGCCAAAGTTTCATAAACATACAATGCACATTGACGTGGCAACATACTTGTAGGCATTACTTGATGTCTCTTTTGGTTGTTTTATATGTTTCAGTTGCAAATTAATTATGCCACATAGTAGTTCTGCGATAGATTTATGAAACTCTACAGAATAAAAATGTCATCTATGTTCTCAATTTTTAAATTTTAAAATGGCCAAACATGGATTCCATTTCAATGAACTAGCTAGGTGGAGTTGAAACCAGTCAACTTATAGTTTTTGACGTAACTGAAACGTAAACCTTGTAAAGTTACCTAATTACATTGGAATCCTACCTGCTTAGATTGGTAGTGCTAGTCAAAGCAGCCTTCCATTTAGGGATCTTGTTAGAGTTGATCTCAAAATTTCTCTTTCATTTACAATCAGATGCTTCAGCGAAGCTCCTAGTCTATTTCCTGACATCAAATGGATCCACATGATAAAACACTAACATAACAATCTGTCTACAAGTGTCACAAACTTGTATAGTAGATTCTACAATGATTATAAAATCTATAGCATTAGTTTTAGTAAGTAAAGAAGTAGATTGGTTGAGGAATTTGTTTTATGAGACTCCTCTGTAGGAAATGCCAATAGCACCCATTTATATATATTGTGATAGTGCTGTAACTCTAGTAAGAACATATGGTCAAATATATAATGATAAGTCTAGACATATTGGACTAAAATACAGTATGTTAGAGAATTAATCACAAATGGTGTAGTTACAACTGATTTTGTAAGATCAAGTCAAAACATGATTGATCCTTTGACAAAAGGATTAACAAGAGACATAGTAAATGAGAAATCAAGAAAAATAGTTCTCAAACCAATAAATACAAATCACTAATGATGGAACCAAACTCAATGTTTAATACAATGTTAAGTCTTGAGCTCAATAAGTCAAAGTAAATTATCAGTGTGATTAAAGTACTATAACCAATTTTATTTCCATTCCAAGGTTATATAGTGCTTAATTCCCATAGTAAATTGAAAGGATAAGTCTATAAAACTCTTAATAGTTTGAAAGGGTGCTTTATGGCGAGGTTTAGTCTGCCTATATGAATGTGGAATGTTTAGGCTGTTCCAACAAATTAAAGGACTTGACTTGAAAACATTTATAAAAAGAGTATGGACACAATGATTTTTAATGTGTCAATTACTTAAAAAAAGAAGTAATAATGGTTACAATCATTTGTGTGAACTAGTTTTACAACTTATCAATAAGAATAGTTGGTTTAAAACTTCTTTACCATATTAATCAAACTTGTAATGTACTTTTCACTATATAAAGGTTCAATCTGTAAAACATCTTTATTTATGCAAATGACTATCAGAATTACTGAGAATCCACTATTCTTTATATTTTGAAAATGGCGAGGGATTGATAGGATTTTAAAATAAAAGGTTGTGACTGTTAAACAAAAAGTTGTGATCGTTGGACGAAAGATTGAGACTATTGCATAAAAGATCATGATCGCTATATGATAGGTTATGACTATTGGACAAAAGATCATGATTGTTGAATGAAAGGTCGCGATTGTTGAACAAAAAGTCATGACTACAAGACGTAAGCTTATGAGAGTTGGACAAAAGGTTGTGATCGTTGGATAAAAGGTCAAGACTACTAGACAAAAAGTTGTGACTGTTAGATGAAAGGTTGTGATTATTAGATGAAAAGTTATAACTATTAGACAAAAGGTCACCACCACTTCTATAAATACCAAGAGTCTGATATTTATTTAATATATCCACATTTTTTCTTTCTCCTTTTCATTCTTCCATAATTCCATTAAGGATCCTATTATCTATAATATTGTTGTAAAAATATTATAAGTAAATTAGAAATTAGTTCTAAAAATATATTAATTTCTTGAGGGCTTGATTTCAGTAGTGCAACTTAAAGTCAAGTTTGTTTCATTTTATCTTGTGAGAGAATTCATTTAAACCTTTATTGCATATTAGTGAGAGTAAATTTTACCTTAAGAAAAGTGACATCAAACACATGACTTGAAGAAATCTCTTTCAATTTTTAGTATAACCTTATTCTACATCAACAACGTTTGATTCTTGGATTGCTTGCAAAAAGGTCGGAGCGATTTTGGCTTTTACGAAGCCGATAGTCTGTGAAGGTCTCAACACCTTTTGCAAACAAGGCAGCAAGGAGATGGCTAATGAAATTGTCGCGAGTGTTTCCACCCCTGAAGCTCAAGAGGATGTCATATTTTCATTAATGCTAATTGTGAGTGTGGGTGGCTGGCTGGAAAACTAAAGGGAGAGGATGAAGAAGAGGAAGCCATAGTCATTGGATAATCATTGCTCATAACTAAGAGGCAACGTGTGCAAATGGAAAAATTGAAGTGACTCTTCACCTCTTTTGAGTTTGGAGAGAATAGATAACTATAGCACAAGAAACCATCTTGATCAGCAATTTACCGAAAAGCCCATTGACTTGCGGGAAGTTTCATCAAATTTTTTTGTGAAACCGCAAACGACTTTTCTGTTAGCCAATTTTGTCTCGTCCAAAAAAATTAAGAGATTGGCCTTACGTGATGTTTATCTAAATAGAAACTTGCATCACATGATACTTACAAAGTTATTATATACCTTTTGGTTTGGTAGTAAATGATGTACTTTGTGTTAGAAGAACAGAGGTATCAGGAGAGATCCGACAAAATTATTGGTATAGGAATATAGTTTTAGCAAAGATAGAAGTTAAACATTCAGAAATAAACATTAGGACAATAGAAATAGAATATAGTCCAAAAGACATTAAAGAATTTCAAATCCAGATAAAAGAGCTTTTAAGATTAGTATTAATTAGAAAAAATTTCAATAAACATAGAAGTATAGCCATTATAATTAGAAATCATAGTGAAATTAGAGAGGTAAAACTAAAATGGTAATAAATTATAAAAGATTAAATGATTATACTGCAAAAAATAGTTATAAGATGTCAAATATCATTATAAGGAATATTATAATAATTTAAACGTAACCATAATATTTTAAATTATTGTAATATTATTGATTTGGAAAGAAATCATATAAAAATATAATTATTAAAATACGAATGATATATAAGACTTGCAATTAATTTTATGAAAGTTTAGTTTATGAAACTAATTGATTGTAAATTTCTAATTAAATATGTAAATTCAAATAATAGTATAAGTATCTCAATATAACAATTCCTTTAAATGGTATCTATTTTTTTAAATTCATTACAAACGTGAAATTTAATGACTATTTTAACTTTTGTTCCTTTTAAGTTGGATATTAAGTATTTAACGAAAAAAGTTGCTTAAAATTTTACCTTATTAGCGAAAGTCTCTTCCATACGCCCTCTCTTCTTGCATGCACTTGATCCAACTTTACTTTGTCTCGGATCAGCAACTTGCTGACTAAAATCCTGCAACATTTTTCAGCTTCTTGTGTTCACTCATTGTGGCAATACAACACTGTGACTAAAAATAGAAAAAATAAATGCCACATAATAGATATCATTCTCCCTCTACAAACACTTGCTCATAAGCACAAAGAAAAAAAAAAAAAAACAAAATGCATATATAAAATAATATTGGTGTAATACCGCGAGAGCATGGAGTAGCCGTCTTGCTATGGCCCGTAAGACCAATAGAATGAAGCTCCGACGAACTCAGAAAGCAAGCACAACAGAATGGAAAAAAGGGACGCTGAAAAATACTCTTTAAAATGTGATAACCAAGCAATATAAGAGAGAAAATTTCTTTGCCCTATTAAATAAATTTTACCATGAAAACATTAATACAAAGATGCTAAACTTTTAAAATAATGCACTGCACCCCATGATTATTCTAAAACTCCCATTGTTACAGATTTATCATTTATCCTTTATTTTTTTAAGTTCAGTTGAATTGGACATGAATATGAGTAAGTTATGAAATTCAAATCCTA
>JAGSHU010000124.1:0-17592 GCA_021533255.1 Ceriops tagal | reverse complement strand
TCCAAGAGGTTGTTGGTGGATATATGGTTCCTTAAGACAAAATGAGACAAGATCTAGATAACTTAAGGCTAAAGGTCTCAAAAAGTATAAACAAACAGTTAATATGATCAACACTTGAAACATTTGCAAAAATTCATATCAATTATCAAACAAAATGACCTTGTAATATCATAACCAAAAATCTCTTTATTCCAAACTAGAATCAAATTCCTTGACCACTATATCTTTTAAAGAATAGTCACTCTTACAAAGAGATCCTTAGTATTTGTTGAAAATTTTCTTGATAAAATCTTGGACAAAACATAAGTATAAAGACTTCTAAGTAGCCTTAAATTATGTCTTAGACTTCATTCCAAACATCAATAAAATATCTAAACCACTTCATGATAGGTTTAAGAAAAATCCAATCCTTTAAACTTCTCAACATACTGCCTTAGTTAAACAAATTAAATCACTAGTCAAAATCATTCCTTATGTATGTATTGCAAACCCTTCCCTTCTAAAAATATTAGAAACTGATGCCTTTAACCTAAAATATACAGGTATTCTTAAACAGGTTTCCAATGGAAAAGAACAAATTATTTAATTCACTTCTACGCACCAAAATGATTCTCAAAAGAATTATTCCATGATCAAAAAAGAAATTCTTTTTCATAGTTTTATATATTACAAAATTTCAAATTGATTTGTTAAACTAAAATCTTTTTTACACATTAATTGCAAATTTGCAAAAGAAATTTTACAAAAATCTGTTCAAAATATAATTTCAAAACATATTTTTGCTTGATAACAAGCTATTTTATCAATTTTTGGAATAGTCACTCTTATAGAGAAACCCCTAATGTTTGTTGAAACCTGATAAAATCTTGGACAAAATAAAACTTCAAAAGTTTTCAAGTAGCTTTAATTACCTCCTAAGCTTTATTCCAAATATTAATAAAATATCCAAACTACTTCATAATAGACTTAAAAAAATCTAGTTCTTTAATTAGATTTGGGTCCTTTTTCCTATACTCTCATATCTTAGGCTCCTCAAAGGGAACTTTATAACAAAATGTAGTTAAAAATTAAACACTACATAAAAACATAGAAACATATAGTAAAACATAAAATAAATTATTAAATTATTTTACAAAAGTATAGTATAAGATATTGTTATACTAGAAATTGTTCAGGCATTATGACTTTAAAGAGCAATTACTAGTTTCTAACCAATATACTATATTGGTTTTGAATATAAAATATAATAGTATAAGATAGAAAACTAATAAGAGAGTGTTAAAAACTGGAAGAAGAAATTTACACTAGGTTTTCACACTAAAGGAAGGAGAATATTTTACGAGTATTTAGGGAGAAATCAAGATTCCATTCATAGATGGAAGAGACATTAAACCTATATTAGACTAAGGTATCAAGTTTATTTTAAATATCTAAGTATGAAGTTATGAGTCTAAATTTAGGTATGGGCTAATCTATTTGATTTAACTCAAGGATTTGAAATTCACACTAGGTTTACACACTGAGGAAAAGGAGATATTTTACAAGTGTTTATTAAATCAAAAATTTCTTCTATGCATTGATTGCAAGTTTGTAAAAAAGGTTTTATAAAAAGATGTTCAAATTATAGCTTGAAAATATATTTTTGCTTGATGGAAAGTTATTTTATCAATTTTAAATTTGATATTAAGTATATCAAAAGGGAAAATAATTCCATACTAGATTTTTTTTACTAGAGAATTCTTCTAAAATAAACCTTAACATGCCACGGAAATTTAAGGATGAAGGAAAAGTCCTTCTTTAGACCTCAAAGGAAGAAAGTCCAAAATCCCAACCTATTACTCCTATCTAAATCACTTCTACCTAACTTATAAAAATTTAGGCTAACTCACTTAAGGAACATGAAGAAAAAAAAAACTCAAAATCCAATAATTAATAACACAATTGGAATAAGAACATTGAAAGAATGACTTTTGATTAGAACAATTTTTTTATTTTTAGTATAGACCTATTTTCAATCTAACAATCTTAGGGTAAACTTTTGATTAGAACATTGAAAGAATGACTTTCAGCTTTGTGAAATAATTAAGCACGTCTTAATTTGATTGATGTATATCTTTTTTCCTAATTATGTAAAAGCTTAATGTTTTAAGATTCATAACATTCATGTGTAATAATGAATTCCATGTTTCTTTCATTGTTTGTGTTTTAGGATGTTATTTGTATGCTAGAATATTTATCATAACAATATCACCATGCATAAAAAAAAGGACACAACCCATGTGTACCTAGGAAAACAATGACCTTTAATATGTTGTTGTTGTAGGCAGTTATGACATAAATAATAACCATTCATGGGAATTAGTTAACTAATAAAACAAATTGACAATGACTGTCAGTTATGAAAGGGGTTAAGGATTGTTAATTCCTTGCACACATGGAAACGATGCCATAAATAATGGCCTTATTTATGTGAAAAACATAAAATTAAATTAAAAAAAAGGAAAGACTCACTACCCTTGCTATTATAGCAATGCTTTAAATGGAATTGTTAAATTCCATAAAGCAAAATGGGGTTAGAAGTAAGGGAAAAAGGTTATTGTGCAGTGTATGACATCTTTTATGCATATAATTGTATAACTTCATGTCCTTTCTCATGAAATGGTTATCTATGGAAAATTAAGGTAGTTTTTAAGAAACATTTGATGTTGAATAATAATAGAAAGATGGCTATTAGGTAATGGGTTTGTTGGTTAATCTTATTATGGCTTTTAGGATATTATAAATGTGATGGTTGGCCTTAGTGGCATTTACTATGTCTATTATATAGTTTTGGTCTGTCACATAAACAAAATTTGTGTAAAATTCATGAAAAGCCATAACCAAGGAATTGATTAATTCCTTGGTCACAAAGGTGCATTGTGCATGAAAAATCATGCAAAGCAAGTGGCATTAAAAGTTGACAAATTAAAAATTAGAATGTAGTTGTTAAAATTTATGCCTTTTGGGTTCTTAAGAGACATGACAGATGAAAGGAGTACCCAACCACTAGACCAAATGCTTAAGTAATTGGTTGTTGTGCTTAGATAACAAAGGAGTGTTAGTTAAATAACTAAAAATTAAAACAAAAGTTGTGTTTCCTTATATTTGAACCAATGATGGTTTGAAGTTCAAAAGCATTTACCATGGCCTTAAAAATTGCTATCTTGACCAATTATTATTAACTATTTTAAAAATCTTTTTTATTTTAAATGGTAAGTGATGAGGATATTCTTTGGTCTCACACTAAGAGGGGGATGGGGTGAATTAGTGTGAGATGCTCACTTTTTACAAATATGTCTAGATTAACCTCTATGACTTGTTAGAGTCGATGATCCAATTATTTATCTTGCTTCTTTATGTAAGAGTGATTGTCTAGTTATCAATCAAATGTGAGCACCTGAGAACACATAACAATTTTTATGTGGTTTACCCATAATGTATGAGCTACGTCTACAGTGTGATAAGATTACTTATAAATCACACAATCCTCTCTTGTTATTAAGGGATACAACTATATTATGGAAGGATCACTCCTTAACCACTTACAATGATCTCCTGATCACTCAATGGATTGATCTCTCGATCATTCTAAGGGTCCCTTACCCTTTTTCAAAAAGTTTATTAAAAGGTTTATGACTAAAACTTTTTTGAGAAGGATCAATAAATATGTATAGGTTGCTATTGCAGAATGCAGATCTTCTCCTTCCTCTGCTACTGCCTTCTCTTTGTTGCAGTTGCTGCCTTCTCCTTGTTGCAATTGCTACCTTTTCCTTGGTTTGTCGTTGCACACCTTCTCCTTTGGTGTGGTTGATTGGTTGCTGCTACACACCTCCCCTTAGTGTGGTTGATTGGTTGCTGCTGCATACCTCTTCTTGGCATGGTTAATTGGCAACCGCTGCACACCTCTCCTTGGTGTGGTTGATTGGCTGTCGTTGCACACCTCCCCTTGGTATGGTTTCCTATTGCACACCCTCTCCTTGGTGTGGTTGATTGGTTGTCGTTGCACACCTTTCCTTGGTGTGGTTGATTGGCTATTGCAACATATCTTTCCTTAGTGTGGTTGATTAGCTATTACTGTACACATCTCTTTCGTATGGTTAATTGGTTGCTACTACTGTCTCCCTCTTTGGTGGCTGTTACACCTTCTTCTTCAGGTGGCTACTGCACCTTCTCTTTTAGGTGGTTGCTGCACCTTCTCCTTGGGTGGCTCTTGCACCTTCTTTTCTCCTTTTGGTTTAGCTGTCACCTTCTTTGATGTGGCTATTACACCTCTCTTCTCCCTTTGGTTCGCATGTCACCTTCTTTGGTGTGACTGTTGCACCTTTCTTCTCCCTTTGTCGTTGCACCTCCTTCTCCTTTGGTGGGGCTACCAGCTACTGCACATTCTTCTCCCTTTTGTAGGGCTGTTGGTTGCTACACCTTTTTCTCCCTTTGGTGTGGTTGCCGGTTGCTACAACTTCTTCTTCCTTTGGTATGGCTGCCTCCTTCTTTGGTGGTTGTTGTCACCTTTCTTTGATTGGTTGCCATGCACCTCTCATTGCCGTTCTATCTTAATTTTCTACAGCACACATATCTTTTAAAAGATGCATGGATGTATTTATAAGTCTTGAAATTTAAGGTTGCACGATCATCAACGATCAACATTGATTTCTAAGGGTTGTTATACAATCAACGATCAGATTTTATTCCTAAAATTTAGGGTCAACAGTCAACCTTGACTCCTAAAATTTAGGGTTAACAATCAACATTGACTTCAGAGTTAACCTGCCATTAATGTTTTGAATGCCGTTGAGATGTAGAGAAATCGTTAGTCAAAACATTAAATTAACAAAAATAATTATGTGAGATGCTGTTAACAATAAATCCAACATTAGCCATCAAGATAGGCTTAACAATTTCCTTCTTTTGATTTGTTGGCAACAAATTAAATCCAACATTCAGCAATGAAGCATAAATAGTGTTGTTCCCACAGCCGTGTATGGGTTGTAATTGTTGTTAACCAGATTTAAGTGTGCAAGTAGAAGTGGCTCATATCTCAGGAATTACTAGATAAGACTAGCATGTCAAATAACCTCGTAAAGTGATCTCCTTGAAGTGAACTTGTAGAGGGAGTTTAGCATTGCTTAAGTTTTAGTGTGACAGGGTTGTATATGGATAATAAGTTCATAAGAAGTTAAATTTGCAAGTCCGTAAGCCTATCTTGAGACTAAGTCCAGGAGCGATTCTAGAGGAGCGGAATAATTCTGGGGTTACGGACAGATAGGGAGTCCGGAAGAAGGGAAGGTTACGGAATTTTAACTTAGCATTTTCGGAAGATGGGCAGTTATAGGAGCAGTTTCTTCTGTACATTTTCAATTGTTCATGGACAATCCTGGTCGTTCATTCAAGCATTCAAAGGATGAGATTTCAGTAGAAAGAAAAGAGTAAGAAAAATAAATTAAGAAGGAGGATAATGTTGAATCTTGAATGGAACAGTAGTATGAAGCCACATGGAGGAGCAAGAAAGGAAGTCCGCCACAGCTACATAGGGTTTCCATAGAGGGCAGTATATAAACTAAGACTTATCTTTTTTGAAATAGTGCATGTGAGACAACCTAGTAAAGACATTCTATAAAGCTTAGAGAGAACTCAACAAATTTCTAGATTTCTTCAAGAGAGGTTAGTGAAGTTCCCGACTTCTCCCTAGGATCCACTAGTTTGTGATACTGAGAGGGAGGGTGAATTAGTATCACCACAATTCACAATTCGCAGGTAAGTGAACAACTTCAATCTCTTCTTAAAAGCGAACTTTTTCTCAGACTCAATTAAGGTAGATCTATTGCTACCTACTAATCACAATAGTCCCCAAAGTCACCTTTCAGACACCTTGCCTAATAGACAATATGGATGTTCTTGTTTAGGTCTTCGTTAGGTTATGGGTTGGCTGATACTTTAGCTGCATTCACAACTCAATTCAAAACACAGAACGTAAAGCAAATTAAGGATACACGATATTTACGTGGTTCCGTCAACGTGACGTATATCCACGGTGGTAGGGACTCTCCCTTACTGAGACTATCCACTATACTTGAGAATTCAGGTTACAATGGATGTCTTTAATTCTCTGCTCCTTTCACTATTGCAATTACTAAGCAAGTACAATACAAAGAGTGTCACTTACTGTGTCTACCCTTCTTCTAGCTTGTCTTGCCTCTGTTAAATTGAAAGGCTGCTCCACTGCCGCTTAGAAGTTCATTGCAACGCTCTCTAACCTCTCTTGAAGACATCTAGAAATGCGTTGAGTTCAATGCTTCACTGAATTCCTTCTTTACATTGTTTCACACAACTCCTGCTTTCACCATCTGACTCTCTCCCCGTCTCATTGTCTCACGGCTTTACTATTTTATGGCTCGCCTATTCGTTTCTCTCTCTTGCTGTCCAGCTGGATTTCTCTCTCTTCTCGCTGGATTTCTCTCTCTTACCGCCGAATTTCTCTCTCTTCCAGCCGGATTTCTCTCTCTTTACCGGATTTCTCTTTTCCGTTCACCCACTTGGCCGGATTTCCTCCCTTTTCTGCCGGTGGTCTGCTTTTCTTTGTCTTGCCGTCCAGCCCCGTCTAGTTGTCAGTCTTCTTCCTGCCGACGGTCTCCGATTTGACCGTGTATGATTTTTCTCCTTCTTTTCTCTCTCTTCCCTGTTCTGCCGTCGGCTCACTTGGTTGGCTGAACCGAGTTTTCTTTCTCTCCTTCCCGTCAACTCCTCTGTTCTGGTCGTCGGGTTTCTCTTTCTCTCCTTCCTATCGACTCTTTCTCTCTCTCAACAGTTCTGTTTTTGCCGACGGTTCTCTCTCTCTTCCATATCATTCTGTCATCGCCCCCCTTCACCAGTCGTTTCGATCGTCTCTCTTTTCTACCGATGGTGTAGGGTTGCCGTGTGCTGTGCTGTCTCCTCGCCAACCGTCTCGCCGTTATGTCCATTTCTCTCCTATCTCCGACGATGGCCTTTCTCTCTCTTCCAAGCATTTTCTCTTTCTTTGTCCAACGGCTTCACTGTGCGGTTACTGTTCACTCGACGACACTGTTCACTCTCTTCGTCCGTTCTTCTGTGTAGGGTTTGGTGTTCTCTTTGGTTGGTCGGTTGTCTAGGTTTTGCTGAATGCTCAATATTGCCGACACCCTGTTCTTTGTCTTCCAAGACCATTATATACTATACTCCATGAACCCTAATAAGGCTTGCACGACAGTTTTACGTTGCCCTTTCGTGTGGTTTTACCTTTTTGCCTTTCCATGTGGCTTTACTTTCTTGCACACGTAAACCTAGTTGACAACAATTATAACCCATACAAGGTTGTGGGAACAACAGTTAGAGAGTGTTTTGGTGATCTTCCAAGCGGCAGTGAAGCAGCCTATTCAAATCAAGCAAAGGAAAGACAAGTTAGAAGAAGGGTAGACACAGTAAGTGATACTATTTGTATTGTGATTGCTTTGTATTTGTAATAGTGAAAGGAGTAGAAGATTAAGACATCCATTGTAACTACATTGTAATCATAGGGGATACCACACTGGTATTCTCAAGTATAGTGGATTGTCTCAATAGAGGAAGAATCCCTACCACTGTGGAGTATGTCACATTGGCCGAACCACATAAATCTCTTGTGTCCTTACTTTGAATTTACATTCTGTGTTTTGAATTAAGTTGTGAACAAAGCTAAAGAATCATCAAACCTATAACCTAAAAAAAGACCTAATCAAGAACAACTAATCCGTTTAATAGGCAAGGTGTCTAAAAGGTAACTTTGGGGACTATTGTGATTAGTAGGTAACAATAGATCTACCTTACTTGAATCTGAGAAAGAGTTCATTTCTGAAAAGAGTTTGAAGTTGTTCACCCACTCGCATATTGACAAGAGCTAAAGTATTAAAGAAGTAGAGCTAAATTATTAGAGTTTTTCAAAGGGGGGTGATACTGATTCACCCCCCATCAGTATCACAGACTAGTAAATCCTAGAGTGAAGTTGGGAACTTTAATTAGTATCAGAGCTTAGGTTCACCAGTTTGAAGTTTAACAGCTTGGTGTACTAGTTTGAAGGGTTTCAGAAGTTTTAACTTGTTCAACATACTGAGAAATGGATGCCAGTACCAGCACCAGCACTACTTACAGCAAGAAGGTTCCAATCTTCAATGGAACCAACTATTATATGTGGAGAGCGAAAATGCAGGTGGTATTTGCAACCATGGGCATGGACGTGGTGAAATCAGTACAGGAGGGTTTTGTACCTCCAAAAGAAGGTAAAGATCTAACCCTAGAGGAATTAAGGCAGTTTGAGATCAATAGGAAGGCCTCAAATGTCATTATTTTAGCATTGACAGATGCTGAATATGCTAAAGTTATGGACTGTAAATCTGCTAAGGAGATATGGGACAAATTGCAGAAGGTCTATGAAGGTGATGGCAGAATGAAGGAGGCCAAGCTTCAAGTTTTCAAGGAGAGATATGAATCTCTCAGAATGTAGAAAAATAAGACAGTCCAAAAGTTCTTCACCAAGGTTATTGATGCTGTAAACGACCTTAGAAGCCATAGAGGAGAGTAGAGATCTCAATTCTATGTCACTGCATGATCTTCAGTGCAATCTCATTGCATATGAGATGAGAATAAAGTCAAATGAAAGCTCCTGAACATTAAAGCCATCAAAGGAGGCAGCTTTCAAAGCTATGAGACACTTGAAGATAAGAGAAGAGGAAAAATCATCCAGTGAGGATGATGATGATGATGAGGAAGAAAGTGAAGGTGAAGTGTTGGCTTACTTCACAAGGAAATTCAAAAAGGGGTCTAAGAAGGGAAAAGGACAGTTGTCTTTGAGATGTTATCGTTGTGGGTAGACTGGACACTTTGCTTCTCAGTGCAAAGTGAAACTTGATGAGGATGGTGATGATAAGCAGAATTCAAAATGGAGAAGACCATCATCCAAATCAAAGAAGTCCAACAAGAAGATTGCCAACCCACAGAAGAAGAAGAGAGACTCATTCAAGAGTTACGTGAGCCAGACAAAAGAAGCTAATGAGGAGGAAGATGTAGACTCATCAGATGAGCATGCCTTTTATGGCATCAGGTCAATGTGGTAGTTCAACCTCTGAAGAGGAAGAAGAGGTTGATGAAGAAGAACCAGATCTTGAAGCTAAGTTAGAAGCAGCTTAAAAGGAGATAATCAGAAGGGGCAGAACCATAAGAAGGTTAGAGGCCCATATAAAACAAGTTGAAGCAAAGATTGAGGAAGCAGAAAGTCAAAAAGATGAAATAAGGGTTGAACATATTGACTTGAAGAGAAGATTTGAAGAACAGATCAAAATATGTGAAAACCTTACAATGAAGCTTGCCTCAAGGACTTCAACAATTGAAGAAATGGAAATAAAGTTGCTGAGACTCTAGCAATAACTCAAAAAGAGTGAAGAGAACTTACAGAAGCTTGAAGTGGTAGGAGAAACAAGCTCTGCAAGAGAAAAGAAGAATGAAGAGAAAGTGCAACAATCTGAGGCTGCACTACCTAAAGAGAATGAGACTTTGCCACAGAAGTTGAAAGAGAAGTCTATGACTCAAGAGAAGATAGCTGAAGAAAAGAAGACAGTTATCAAACCAAACCCAGGGCCAAAAATGATGTATGTGGTTAAAGAGCAGCAGCCCATAGCTGCTAAGTCTCAAAGAAAAGACTAATCAGCTAAGAACAATGAAGGCTGAAAATAAAGAAGATTTGAAGAAGCAACCTAAGGTTGCAAACAAAAATGAGAAAAAGAAAGTTAGCTAGCCAAGGGCTATGGTTGAATAGAAAAAGGAGAAGAAGGTGGCTGAAATGAAAGCCACACAAGCAAAGAAGCCAGCAACCTTGCCTACACAGCAAGTAATGAACAAAAGACAACAAGCTGTGGTTAGACCCAAAAAGAGGCAGTTTCAAGGTCATTGCTTTTATTGTGAAGTTTAGGGTCATAAGGCAAGTAAATGCTAGTGCAGAAGGCTAGTATATGCCTTCAACTTAAGAAGATTCGATGCTGCATATAGGGGGGAGACAATACAAAATTCAGAGGAGAACACCTGTCATGAGTTCTTGCACATACTGTAAAAAGCAAGGACACATTGACAAGGATTGTTGGTGAAAGCCTAAACTAGTGGTTTCAAAGAACAAGTTTGCTATATTGGCAGACTTGGAACAGTGTGAACAGTGCGAGCAGGATGGCCATAATGCCAAGAGATGAATGACACTTCTCCCTGAGCAAGAGAAGGCACTTAATGGCACAGTGAAAACAATTGGTACAGTCAAAGCTGAGAAAAAGGAGAAAGCCATCTTCAAGCCAGTTCAAAAGAAGGAATATAAAGCTAAAAAGAAGGTAGCTAATATAACTGAAATTGCACTAAAGGCTGACTACAAGGATAAGTAGTGGATCCCTGATAGTGGATGCACTTCACACATAATAGGAGACAAGAGTAAATTATCAAAGCTGAACAAGTCAAGAGAAGGCAGAGTCAAGTTTGGCAATAATGATTCACTCAACATCAGTGGTCAGGGTCAGTAAATATTGGAAAAGGAAAGCTGAAAGATGTTCTACACGTTGAAGGACTCAGATATAATCTAGCATCTATCAGCCAACTATGCAATGAAGACCATGAAGTGATATTCACAAAAACAGGTTGCCAAGTAAAGAGTAAAGAAGGCAATACTATTGTAGTTGGGAAAAGAACTGCTGGAAATTTATATGTGATTGATGAGGACAAGAAAAACAGCTGTTTACTTATAAAAGAAAAAGAAAATCAACTCTGGCATAGGAGCTAGTATACTTAACACAAAAGAACATGAGGAAGCTGACCACTATTCATGCAATCAGAGACATTCCAGAGCTCAAAAGAGAGAGAGAGTATGTCTGCTCAACATGCTCTAAAGGAAAACATGCCAGAAAGCAGTATAAAACCAAAGAGTTCAGTTTTGAAGTAGTGCTTGACATTGTACATACTGATTTATGTGGGCCGATGAGAACAAAAGGGTTGAATGGTGAGACCTACTTCATCTTGTTTGTTGATGATTATTCTAGAAGGACTTGCATCATGCACCTCAAATATAAGTCAGAAGTTTTGAAATGCTTCAAAAGATACAGAAGATTGGCTGAAAATGAGAGTGGAAAGAAGATCAAAGTATTGAGGTCAGATCAAGGCACTGAATTCACAAATGAAGCTTTTGAAGATTACCTTGAGAAGTATGGAATTCACCATCAAATGGCAACAATAAGAACACCTCAATAGAACGGGGTGGTAGAGAGGAAAAATAGAGCTGTGGTTAAAATGGCAAGAACTCTACTGCTGGAATCCAAGCTTTACACAAGATTTTGGACAGAAGCAACATTTATAGCCGTACACCTACTAAACAGAGTTTTACTGAGGCCCAATACTGATAAGACTCCATATGAGCTATGAAGTGGGAAAAAGACAATAGCCAAGTATCTCAGAATCTTTGGCAGCCCATTTTTTATGAAGAACAAGGAGCAAAGCTTGGGAAAATTCCATGTTAGGTCAGATAAAGGCATCTTTGTGGGATACTCAGCAAAGACAAAAGGTTACAGAGTTTTCCTGCATAAACTGGGAAAAGTGGTATCTTCCAGTGATGTAAGAATAGATGAAAACTAAAAAATAATGCAAAATGGAGAAGCTGAGGACAGTGAAGAAGATGACTTCAAGATAGATGAAGAATCAGATCAGCTTGAAGAAAAGGGGAAGGAAGTAAGTTTAGACTCAGAGACGAGTGGGTCTGAAGATGAAGAAAGAGATCTTCTTGCAACTAAGATTGTGCAAGATAGAAAGACAAAGAAAACTTGGTCCAGTGCTCATCAAGGAAATCATATCATAGGTGACCCATCAGCAGGAGTTACAACAAGAAGAAGAATTATGGGAGCCACTGCTTTACTCTCACAAGTTAAACCTAAATCTGTTAATGAAACTTTTGCACCAGTAGCAAGGCTGGAAACTATTAGAATGTTCTCAGCTTTGACAACACATAAGAGTTATAAAGTTTATCAGATGGATGTGAAATCGGCCTTTCTAAATGGGCTCCTGAAAGAAGAAGTGTATATTGAACAACCCGATGGAGTACAAATCAGTGAGGATGAGACACACGTGTGCAAGCTGAAGAAAGCCTTGTATGGCCTTAAACAAGCCCCAAGAGCATGGTACAACAGGCTAGAGGTGTATTTGAGAAGGTTGAACTTCATAAGAGGAACAGTTGATAATAACCTATATGTGTTCAACTCAGAGAAAGGTCAACTGATAACCATAGTATTGTAGATGACATCATCTTTAGAGGGGATCACTCTGAGCTATGCCAAGAATTTGCACAAAAGATGAGTGAGGAATTTGAGATGTCATTAATTGGAGAAATGACTTACTTTCTTGGATTACAGATAAAATAGTGAGATGTCATTAATTGTAGAATGACTTACTTTCTTGCACAAAAGAGTGTTTTGGTGATCTTCTAAGCGGCAGTGAAACAACCTATTCAAATCAAGCAGAGGTAAGATAAGCTAGAAGAAGGGTAGACACAGTAGGTGACACTCTTTGTATTGTGATTGCTTTGTATTTGTAATAATGAAAGGAGTAGAAGATTAAGACATCCATTGTAACTACATTGTAATCATAGGGGATACCACACTGGTATTCTTAAGTATAGTGGATTGTCTCGGTAGAGGAAGAATCCCTACCACCGTGGAGTATGTCACATTGGCCGAACCACGTAAATCTCTTGTGTCCTTGCTTTGAATTTACATTCTGTGTTTTGAATTGAGTTGTGAACAAAGTTAAAGAATCATCAAACCCATAACCTAAAAGAAGACCTAATCAAGAACAACTAATCCATTTAATAGGCAAGGTGTCTGAAAGGTAACTTTGGGGACTATTATGATTAGTAGGTAACAATAGATCTACCTTAGTTGAATCTGAGAAAGAGTTCATTTTTGAGATAAGTTTGAAGTTGTTCACCCACTCGCATATTGACAAGAGCTAAAGTATTAAAAAAGTAGAGCTAAATTATTAGAGTTTTTCAGAGGGGGTGATACTGATTCACCCCCCCTTTAGTATCACAGACTAGTAGATCTTAAGGTGAAGTTGGGAACTTTAAATAGCAACCTTTATGATAAGGAACTTCTTAGGTGTCACACTGAGAGAGGGAGGGGTGAATCAGTGTGAGATATTTACTTTTTACAAATCGTTTTGGACTAACCTCTGTGACTTGTTAGAATTGATGCTCCAATTATTTATCTTGCTTTTTTATATGAGAACGGCCTTATGGATATCAATCAAATGTAAGCACCTGAGAACACACAGCAATTTTTATGTGGTTCACCCACAATGTGTGAGCTATGTCCACAATATGATAGGATCACTCCTAAATCACACAATCCACTTTTTTTATCAAGGGATACACTTTTGTTACGGAAGGATCACTCCTTAACCACTTACAATGATCTCTTGATCACTTAAGGAATTAATCTCCCAATCACTCGAAGGTTCAATCTCTCGATCACTAGAAGAGTTGATCTCCAAATCACTCTAAGGTTTGATCTTCATATCACTATAAGGGTATCTCACCCTTTTTCAATAAATTTATCAAAAGGTTTGTGACTAATACTTTTCTGAGAAAGATCTATCAATGATCATAGGCTGTTGTTACAGAAAATGAATCTTCTCCTTCCTCACTACCAGTATTTGCTCAAGCTTTGCTAGTCTCTTCTCTGCAGGTTCTCTATACTGTTGTTGTTGTCTCTCTTTCACAGGTTGTCTCTTCTATAGGTTCTCTCCTCTATAGGTTCACTCAGCTGCAGGTTATCTCCACTGTAAGTTCTTTCCCCCCGCTGTCGGTGTTGCCTCACTTGCTGCCTCCGTAGGTTCTCTCCTCTATTGTTGGTGCTGCTTCCCTTGCTGCCTTAGCAGGTTTCTTCACCTACTTCCTTGGCAGGTCCCCTCTCCCGCTGCCTTGGCAGGTTTCTTTACCTACTTCCTTGGCAAGTTCCCTCTCCTGCTACCTTGGCAGGTTTCTTTACCTACTTCCTTGGCAGGTTGCCTCTCCAGCTGCCTTGATAAATTGCTTCACTTGTTATCTTGGTAGGTTGCTTCACCAACTGCGTTGGCAGGTTCTCTTCCCTATTGTTAGTGTTGCCTAACCTGCTGTTGGGACATGTTTTCTCCTCTACTGCTGCAAGTTGCCGAACCTACTGTTGGAGCACATTTTCTTCTTTATTGCTGCAATGATGAGGACCTTTTTAAGTCTCACACTGAGAGGAAGGGTGAATCAATGTGAGATATTTGCTTTTTACAAATCTATCTAGATTTAACCTCTGTGACTTGTTAGACCTGATGATCCATTTTTTTTTATCTTTCTTTTTTATGTGAGACTAGTTGTACGGATATTAATCAAACACGAGCACTCAAGAACACACGACATATTTTATGTGGTTTACCCACAATGTGTAAGCTACATTCATAGTGTGATAGGATCATTCTTAAATCACACAATCCACTCTTGTTATTAAGGGATATAACAATGTTGTGGAAGGATCACTCTTTAACCACTTGGGGAATGACTACTGCTTAACCACTTACAATGATCTCTCAATT
The DNA here is from genome assembly GCA_021533255.1 of Ceriops tagal. Taxonomy (NCBI): domain Eukaryota; kingdom Viridiplantae; phylum Streptophyta; class Magnoliopsida; order Malpighiales; family Rhizophoraceae; genus Ceriops; species Ceriops tagal. The sequence continues at coordinate 2,931 of JAGSHU010000124.1, read as the reverse complement.
AAGGTGTTGATCTCCCGATCACTCCGAGGGTATCCCACCCTTTTTAAGCAAGTTTATCAAAAAGTTTATGATGAAAACTTTCCCAGAGAATGATCACTTAATGTGTACAGACTACTAGAGCAAAATATGGATCTTTTCCTTCCTATGCTATTGGTGTTATCTCACCCACTGCCAGTGCCACTTACCCTGCACTGGATGCTGCTTACCCTGTTGTCGGGGCAAGTTTTCTCCTCCTGCTACTGCAAGCTACCAGACCTGCTGTTATTGTTACTTGTACACACTGTTGTCGCTACCTGCACGCACTACTATTGTTGTACGCAAGTGTTGTTATCGCTATTTGCACATTTTACTTTTGCTGTTTGCATGTGCATGAGCTACTATTGCTATTTGCATGACTATTATCACTCCCTGCACATTCTGCTTAAGCTTGCTGCTGCTCCTACAATTTGCAACTGCTGGTTCGTTTGCTCCTATTGCCTGGAGGTTGCTACTATATGTGTTACAACTGCTGGACGTGCTGCACTCACTGGGATTGCCTACTGGACGTGCTGCAATCACTGGTTTGGCTGCGGGATGCTACTAAACTATTGTAATTTCTGAGATTGTAAGCTACTGGACACTGCTGCGATTTCTGGGATTACAGGCTACTGGACATGCTACTAGTGTAGGGAACACCTATTGTTTATGTTGCTGGTCCTATAATCTATAATTGTTGGTTTTGCTTGCACCTTTTACTACTTTGCCTCCCTTACTATCAGAACTTGCTGGTTGGTCTTTCACCTTCTACAGTTATTGGTTTATGCTACACCTTTTGCCGAATCCAATTGCTTCTTTTTCACCTTTTATAGTTGTTGGTTTTTGCTATACCTTTTGCTAGATCTTACTATTGCTCCTTCACCTTCTACAGTTGTTGGTTTTTGTTACACCTTCTGTTGAATCTTACTACTACTCCTTTCTTTGGTGTGGCTAGCTGCTGCACCTCTCCTTGGTGTGGCCGACTGCTGCACATCTCCTTGGTATGGCCAGTTGCTGCTCTCTTTAGCTACCTCTCTCTTTTGGCTGACTATTACAATTAGGTTTTCCATTCTCTCAAAATTTTCTATAACACACACACGTCTTGCAAGGTGCATGAGGCTATTTATAACACTTTGAAATTAGGGTTACATAATCATCAATAGTCATTGTTGATTTCCAAAGGTTGCCCTATAATCAACAGCCATATTTGATTTCTAAAATTTAGGGTTAATGGTCAAGGGTCAACAGTTAAACTTGACCCCTAAAATTTAGGATCAATGGTTAATATTGACTTATTGACTTTAATTGACCTACCATCAACGATTTTGACCAATGACTTCTATGCATCTCAACGATATTTAAAACATTAAATTAACATAAATAACAATGTGAGATGCTGTTGACAACAAATCTAACATTAGCCATCACAGATAGGCTTAATAATCTCCCTCTTTGGATTTGTTGGCAACACATTAAATCCAACCATACACATATAACAACCTTTGACATTCACAGTTTCCTTTAAAACATGCATCTCCCTTAATTGGGTTTAACTCCCCCTTTCTACTTCTACCTCGTGACAATTTCTCCCTCTTTATCCATCAAACTACTCCCCCTTTTGATTAGTATATACTTTCTTTAGATTTATGCAAAATATCTCCCCCCTTTGACAACAAATCCAAAGAATAATAGAAAAGGGAAGAGGAGAGGGGTTAGAGAATACCTCAGCCTCTAGGGGTTGGTTGAACAAATAAACTCAACCTTAACTTCTAAAACATCTCTCTTGATAGAAGTTTGGTGAATATATTGGCACCTTGCTCCGCGATAGGCACATACTCCAGCTTTACTTCATTTTTCTCCACCTTTTCTTTAATGAAGTGGTACTTGATTTCAATATATTTAGTTCTGCAATGTTAAACAGGATTCTTTAACAAATTGATGGTACTTTGATTGTCACAACCAATCAACAATGGTAGTTGTACATCCACCTTCATATCTTCAAGATATTGTTTAATCCATAACAGTTAAGTACAAACCTAAGTAGTAGCCACATATTCAGCCTTTGCAATACTTAGAGTCACTGAATTTTGCTTCTTACTATGCCATAAAACACGTTTATTGCCCAAATAAAATGCAACGCCGAACATTGACCTTCTGTCATCACAATTTCCAACCCAATCTGCATCTGTATATCCATACAAATTAAGCTGTCCACTCCTATCATAAAGTAGCCCATAATTTGTTGTGCCCTTCACATACCTTAGAATTCTTTTAACCGCCATGAAATGAGATTCCTTGGGATCACTTTGAAATCTGGCACAAAGTGTTACAGCAAAAACAATATCAAGCCTTGATGCTGTCAAATACAGTAAGTTTCCAATCAACTTTTTGTATTCCTTCTAATCAACCATGTTGCCTTCTTTATCCTTACTTAACTTTGTTCCAACCGTGATGGGAGTGCTTACCTTTTTAGATTTCTCCATCCCAAACCTTTTTAACAACTCACAAGTATACTTTTGTTAGGAGAGAAAAATTCCATCTTCACTTTGCAACACCTATAATCCTAAGAAGAATTTCATTTCACCAAGTATGGACATCTCAAACTTCTTCTTCATATGCTTGGCAAAGGTAGTGCACGAGGCCTCTTTTTCTACAACAAAGATTATGTCATCAACATAGACCATAACAATTAATTAGTCCTGGTTGTCTTCCATTATATATAGGTTGCTATCCACATTCCCTTTTCTGAACTTTATATTTTTAAGGCATGTATCCAGCTTGGAATATTATGCTCTTGGAGCTTGCTTTAAGCCATATAAAGCCTTGTTCAATCTGCATACACTTGAGCCATCATGATTAAGTATAAAACCATCAGATTGTTTGATAAATACCTCTCTTCAAGCTCTCTAAAGTTCC
>JAGSHU010000123.1:0-17707 GCA_021533255.1 Ceriops tagal | reverse complement strand
AAAAAAAGATTATACAATGGAAGTATGATTTTTGTTGACTTCGGATTTTTTTGGACCTATACAAGCAAGGTAACTTGAGATCCCCGAGAGTAAGATTAAACTTTTTTTTTTTTTTCAAAGAGAAAAAAAGGTTGAATGCCGACAGAAAAAAAGAAACAAAAAAAAAAAACAACAAAAACAAATGTTGCCAGTGCAAAAGTTTGTCACTTGGACATTTTAACTTCTAAACCCACTAAAAAGGACAGTTATCGACGGATGCATGGACATTGCCCAGTGGATTTGGAACATGGGCATTTTAGCATCCAACTGAAAAAGGAAAGTTAGCAACATTCACGTTTGGACTCATGGAATGTACAAGCATTAGCTGTTTTCATTGGAAACAGTTAAATCTCTTTGTGAACCTGGCTTAACAGAATACCAAACAGAGATACAGTTGTGCACACTTGCATAAACGTCAGCCATATTCATGTGTATGCTCTTTTCCAGCTTCAGAAAAATTTCCAGCATACATTTCCACCCACATTTTTCCTATCACAGATATAGCCTACAGTCATTTCAAAGCCAAGTTCCCACAAGAATGTCTCACAGAAATCTGCAGCGGCAATTGATATGAGAGTTGTCAAATGTTGATTTTGATATCAGCAGATAGCCTCCAGGCAACCAAAGTCAGCAAGCCTTTCACTGCATTTTAATTAAAATACTTGTGAATACAATGGCAATTGAGCACCAATAGAGTTCTTCCTACTAAATACATAAAAGCACTGTCCCCTTGTCTCCATTTTCTTTCACTATTTGCTTCCAACCATTGAGGTGCAAACTTAGCACTCACGTGTAGCTCCAATGAGACAACTTACCCACATGGCACATTTGTCCCACATACCATAGCCACCCGGGTATTCACTAGCAATAAAAATGACCCATATGAGACGATGTACATTATACTAAGGTTAAGTGCTCCAAAAAGCTAGCAAGCAAATAAACAAGAGTCTTTTTGAAGTCACAGTTATCTTGAACACAGAAGAAATCATGGGAGGCCTTTGATTGAACAAAACAAGGGTTCTTAGTTGACAAGATGTTTGCTTTCCCCTTTTTATGACCTTAACTTTACATTAATTACATGGATACACGATCAATAGTGGCTTGCTTCATTGTATGGCTCGACGTGAGTGATAATGCTGGCGCATCCAAATGACTCATAACTGGTGTAGCATATATGGTAACAGAATGCTTGGTATATTTTCCTCAATGAATTGTGCGACTTAAAATACGACGATACATAAAATATCTTGCCTTTGCAGTATTGGCAAGTAGCTCCTTGATCACCTCCCTATTGTGAAATTGGACTGTGTTGCAAAATATGCTACATGCAGGCAATTTTATTGGAATGGGTCCTGAGGAGTAGTTCAACGAGGAAGACATCAGGCCTGAGCTCAAGACCAAGTATTAAGTTGCCTTAAATCTGGCAAAAGGGTACACGATTAAGGATCGAAAAAAAACTTATGGTATTAGTATCTCGACGATTAAGTCAATTAGAAAGCACGACTAACGAAGTTTAAAATGAAGAATGGTAATTTTACGTAGATGTAATATGGACTTATTTATATACTATTGAGATACCAAACGCGAATAATAATAAATGGGTTTTAATTATAATAGGATGAAGAGGGTATCCGACCCTCAAGTAATGGACTAATCGAGATTACGGCCCTTACGTTCATGATAGGTGCCTGAAGAGATTCTGACCTTACCGTTAGCCTACTGAAAGGGGGTGCTCGATGCCTGTAGCTAAATTTGTAGCCTCGGCGTAGAGCTTTCTGGTCCTAGTCTTGGATTAAGCCTCCTTATTAGGTCCAGAGGGATTTCAGATGGGAAAGCATAAAAATTTTAATTGATGATCCAAGCCAGCAATGCAGACAACATATTTTTCTTCTTCCTTTATTATTTCTGGAAAACTTCTTGGCATCTATTTAGTTTATATGTATCTCTATGACATACAAATAACAGTCAATGGTTCAAAGATAAATGCCAGTTAAAATTGAAAACAATCACACTTGTCTTACATTTTGTACATTTTAAGAAAATGGGCCAATTTGGGTGAAGTTTTGAGCTCAATTTAGTCAAAGTATGCCTACGGCTTTGCCCTACTCCTCAGCATTCGTTTGTTACCAACAAGAACTGAGTTGGGGAAGACTAAAAGCAATATAAGGATAAAGTGGTTCAACGCCTTTAGTACAACTAATTGTGACATTCTTGTTAAAAACTTTTTGATTTCAAACTTAAGTTTCAGTAGCTTCGTTATCAATTTCTAATCTTTTATACACCTTTGCAGCGAAAAAATGGAAAAGGAAAAGAGGGAAGACAAAGTGAGAGAGTTCAACAAATGCGTGCGAAAACATGACCATCTACTTCTATGCTATATTTAATAGTTTATAATATTATAACTATTATTGTTATTGTGATACAACAAAAATGACGAGATAAATTTTTTAACAAAATATAGTTAAAATCAAACTGATATCAAAATAAATTAGTATGTGTAATTAATTATAAAATATAAATATAAGTATGACAATATAAACACTATGATACATTAACATTGAAAATAATAAAAAAAAAAACACAAACACAATTAGAACACAATAATATATACATATATATATAGACTATCATATATCTTTTTTTCTTATGTCCTATTTATTTTGTACATTTATCATGTCATTCTTATATATATATATTACTGAGTAGTAATTTTAATATTATTTTTTAAATTATAAAAAAATTACATGTATATTTTTTATGTGTCTTAAATATGTCTATAACATGGCGACGATGTATTCAAAATGTGTCCTTTTTAAAAAAAAAAAAAAATTGACAAGACACATATCATTTAGTTGAAATGCATTTTCTCCTAAGTTTTAATTTTCATGCTCCTACCAGTATATTTTAACATCTTTATTAAGAAATAAGCAAGTGAAACCGTTAACGAGAAAGTGGTTTGTAATCGCATCATTGCTTCTATGCGTGCTTGAAAAAAGTAACTAAATATTTTTTACGATGCGATAATTGTAAATTTCTCTAAATAATATTTTAATTTTAATATTTTTTAAATTAAAATTTATTTTTATTCACATTTTTGTATACTAATTTAGTGTACCTTTTAAGATTATTTTTGTATCTAAAAAATGGTTTTTTCAATCCTTGACTTGTACTTGCCATAGTTATTTTATATAAATAGATCTTCTTCACCTAAAAATAATAATAATTAAAAAAGGTAAGAAAAAAAATCCATCATTTAGAGTAGGAAGCGAAATTGTCTTGTCTTCTTCTAACGTAACTCGTGATTAAATTCCTTTTCAAAGTGAAATATGCGTCGTCCGGTTTCCGCCCGCAAGGAAGGGCTCTGCTGCTATATAACTTATATGACTAGGATTACCAATATCATCAAATCACGCTTTTCGTTTTCCAAAAACTTGATGCTTACGATACTTCTGACAATGGAGGAATTGCTTTGAGTGATTGCTCCAAATTGGAATCAGAGAGCAACTTTCGAAGGATATGTATGCCGTGGAAATGTGTTGTGCAGCCCCCCGAACAAAGGTCAAAAAGTTTGAAACGTGAAATATAAGTAATCATGTTTCATTATTGAATTATGGGTAAATTAAGATTTTTTTTAAAGAATAACTCTTTCATAATCATACATTTTTTCTTGTAAAAAAAAATTATTTGTAAGGTCCACATAATTATTTCATCAAAAGGTCTATATAATATTATAATTTACGCAAAATATAAATTTTTTTTATTATTCTTACTGTTAATGTAGATAGAATTTAATATTAGAAATGTTAATATCAGATACATTAAAAAAAATTGATTTTTTTTAATAATGTAAACTATGGAATAAATAATTTATGAAATAATTCACTAAAAATAACAATTTATTTGTAATAAATAATAATATATTATTTATTCTATGTTTACGTGTTAATTATAGAATTTAAAATGTCCTTAGCAATACCTCAAGGAAGGTTGTGAAATAACCTATATGCTAAAAGTATTTGCCCTTTTATTGATTCTTTCCTTAGCACATTCCACAGCAATTGTGGAAGTAAGGAACCATATTGCCCTTTTATTGATTCTTTGCTTAGCACTTAGATTATGACCAAGTTTTGGATGATTTCAGTTCTTGGCAAGCATAATTATCCTATTTAAGGAAACAAAAACAGCCTCCGAAACATCAACCTAAGCAGAAATACTAGTCCTTCATACCTCAGCTTTCACTTCCTTTAATCCATCAGTTTCCTAACTTGTGTTACCATACTAATGGCTGAGGCACTTGTTTCTCCGGTGGTGGAGCAGCTGGTCTCCATCATGGCTCGTGAGACAGAACAAGAGGTGAGGCTTGTAGTGGGTGTTAAAGATGCAGTTGAGCAGCTGAACAGCAATCTCACTGCCATCCAAGCTGTGCTCGCTGATGCAGAGACAAGGCAAGTGAGGGATGAATCTGTCAGAGTTTGGCTGGAGAAGCTCAAAGACGTCGCTTATGACATTGAGGACTTGTTGGACGATTGGGAAGCTGCGATTCTCAGCTCACAAAGCAAACCTGAGAGGAAGGTATGCTCCTTGTTACGGTCCTCTTGCTTTTGTTGTAAACAAGTTTGTCTGCGTCATGACATTGCTAGGAAGATAAAAGAGCTGAATGGAAGGTTAGACAAAATTGCCCAGGAGAAAGATCGCTACCAATTTGTTCGAGGAGAGGGCAACCCACCAATTGAGCGATCTATGACCACCTCTATGATTGACTTAGCAGAGGTGACGGGTAGGGAGGAGACTAAAAATGTATTAGCAAACATGTTGTTGAGTGAGCCTAGTGATGGTGATGGGTCAAACTTCCATGTCCTCTCTATCGTTGGGATGGGGGGGATTGGCAAGACAACTCTTGCCCAGTCTGCCTTTAATGATGACAGGATAAAGGCCGAATTTGATAAAAAAATTTGGGTCTGTGTCTCAGATCCATTTGACGAAACAAGAGTTGCCAAGGCAATTCTTGAAAGTCTTCTAGGCTCTGCCCCAAAAGTGAAAGAATTGGAAAGCTTATTGCAAAAGATTGAAGAATCTGTCAAGAATAAAAAGTTTCTTCTAGTTTTGGACGATGTGTGGGAAGAAAACTCTACAAAATGGAATCGGTTGAAACTATCTCTAAGATCAGGTTCATCAGGAAGTAAAGTTTTGGTGACTAGCCGTAAAGTAAATGTTGCATCGACGATGGGTTGTTCAAAAAAAGATATTTTACCAGTAGAAGAATTGTCGGACGAGCAATGCTGGGTAATCTTAAGTAAAATAGCATTTTTTGAAAAGAGCACTGCAGATTGCAAACGTCTAGAAGAGATTGGTAAAAAAATTGCAAGTAAGTGCAAGGGTTTGCCTCTTGCTGCAAAAGCTCTGGGGAGCGCTTTGCGGTTTAGAACAGATATAGGAGAATGGCAATATATTTTGGATAGTAATATATGGGAAGTACAAGAAGGTCAAAGTGAAATAGGCGTTATTCCTGCTCTTTGGTTGAGTTACAATGATTTGTCTCCAATCTTGAAACGGTGTTTCTCTTATTGTGCTATTTTTCCAAAGGATTATAAATTTGAGAAGGCTGAATTAATCGAGTTATGGATAGTTCAAGGTTTTTTTGGAAAAAAATCGTGCAATGATTTAGAGGTAATCGGAAAAAATCATTTTGAAAATTTAATAAAGCGCTCTTTCTTTCAAGAATTCGAATATGATACTAGTCAGAGAATCAGCCGCTGTAAGATGCATGATATGGTGCATGATTTAGCCCAAGTTGTTGGACGGAATGAACGTGTTAGTGTGCAGGTCAACGGTGGTCAGGCGGAGTCAATCAGCAAAGTGCGTCATTTGGGCTTAGATTTCACAAATAGTGAGTCATTGTCCTTCAAATCTTTAAAAGGTATTGAAAAATTGCGCAGCCTTTTTATTTGGAGATCACCAAGGGGATCACCGTGGCTCACGACAGAAGACTTATCAAAATTATTTAGAAAATTAACACATTTAAAATCGTTAAGCCTCAGAGGCTGTTATGTTGAAGAGATCCCTTCTTCCATCAAGAAATTGGTTCATTTGAGGTGGCTTGATCTGTCTTACACAGAGGAGTACTTGCCTCGTTCGATTAGGAAACTAATTAACTTGAGGCATCTTCATAATAGAGGCATTAATATGTTGCCAAAAAGAATTGTGGAATTAACTTGTCTGAGAACATTGGATGACATCAATGTTGGTCGTTCTCGGTTTGACGTCAACGATGGTTGTTCTCGGTATGATGTATTTTGTCTTGGCTATGATTGTTACGATGCATTTTCTCTTGGCGATCTGAAGAATTTCAACCAACTTCGGGGAAACCTTCGAATAGCAGGTTTGGGTGAACATGATCGTCATGTGGGCGAGGCTAAGCAAGCAGAGCTCAAGAAAAAGGAGCATATCACTAATTTGGAACTTTCTTTTTCTCATAATTCTTTTTCTTTTGGAGGAAATGAAGAGAAAGAACGTGATCAATTGCTGCTGGAAGCCTTGGAGCCATCTCCAAACTTGGAAATACTGGAGATATGGTTCTACAGAGGTATTACCTTTCCTGGTTGGATAATTTCATTAACGAATCTGTGGTCTATTTATTTAGATAATTTAAAATGGTGTGAGCACTTGCCTTCACTGGGTAAGTTGCCATCTCTTGAGACTCTTCGAATGGGTGGCATGTGGGGTGTGAAAAAAGTGGGAGTTGAACTTTTAGGAATAGAAGAAACTCAAATTGATAAGAGTAGAAATGAGATATCAGTGTCGACATCATCTTCATCTGTTTCTTCACCACCAGTTGCTGTTGCTTTTCCCAAATTAACAACACTCGCATTCGGTTATATGAATAGCTGGGAAAAGTGGGATGATTATTATGATGGCGCTACAAAGCTTCCTCCTGCAATTCAAATAATGTCATCCCTTCGCTCTTTGACAATTTACGAGTGTCCACGATTGAAGGCACTGCCAGATTATATTCTGCAAAATACAGAGCAGCTTCATACACTGACAATTTACAGTAGCAATCTTCTAAAAGAACGCTACAACAAGGAGACAGGAGAAGATTGGTCCAAAATCTCTCACATCTCTTGTGTCGAAATCGAATGAAACCACGAAACAAGTAAGGAAAATGAGTGAACTTTATTTGTTATTTTATTTTAATATAAATATCTATAATTAATTTTTTTTCTTTATTTTTTAATATATATATATATTTCAAATTTTTTGAAATTAATGTTCACGTTAAGATCATTATTTACATTTACATTATTACACACTCTCTCTCACATCCTCGCGTTCACTCACTGCCACTATCTCTCTATTTTTTTTTTGTTCTGTCGTCTCTCACCCCAGGCACACCCCCAGGAAGGAAGAACAATTGAGTTTGTTTTTTTTTTTTTTTTGTATGTTTTAAACTAAAAAAAAATTATTAGTTGATGGAATCGTAGTTTCCTGGAGTTCAATTACAATTACATCTCATGCATGCATTAAATGCTAATTGCTTTGTAGCCCCACTCCTTTGAAATTCCTTTCTTATTATTTTCCCTTTTCTTCTTCTCATCATAGCTATCTGATTGAATACACCCTTGCAATTGTTAATTTCAGAGTTTAATGTTGTGACTTTTATTGTAGGGCAAAGGGCAAATGGATAAAAATAAGTTGGGAAAGCATTGGACAGATTTGTTTGGTTATTTTCAGAGGTGATGTCATCTACTTACAGCATTCAATGATCGGCCCTTTGATCTGAAAAATCTACTTCTCTGGTGCTTGGATTTGCCAGGAAACTTTGTAGCCCACTGACCATAGCCTCTGCTCCTTCGACGGACATGCTATCATGAAATGCAGCACAACCATGGCAGAAAATTGAATCAACAGAAGGGACCATCCCTTATCCAATCAGTATTGCATTTGAAGAGCTGGGAAGGAGTCCACTTTCCGAATCTCATTGTAGAGTTTCCAAACATTCATGATATTGTTGTAGCTACCCGAGCAAAGCTTTTGAGCAGGACCAACAAGGGTGCGAGGCGCAGTTGATGCGGCCCATGAATCAGACGTTTCTTCTCCTCCTTCTCCGTTTGTTTTTATATATTTCTTTTATGGTATTTTATCTTCTCCTTCTCAACGGCCAATGTTTATAATTCTACTTCTTCTCAAATCTTAAGGGTGGACTGTCAACATAACTAATTGGCTATGGCCCAGCAAACAATAGTTTGGTTGAAAATGTCATGTTTGCATCTCCTTGCACGTTCTTACTGGCTTAATCAGGTGCTGAAAGTATTGTTATTTGTGTACTTTATGCAGATTCAGAAATGAACTGCCTGGTTGGGGGGAGGGGCTTATTTCCATCGGTATACAGAACTACAATCCTGATTGGCCTTTCTTTTGAGTTCATGCTATTGGTCCTCTTAAAGGTCCTAGACCAGCTGTTGCTCCTGAAGACAAGGAACTGTTGCATGATGATGATGTAGTTACCCCAGTAAAAAAGGATGGCATCAGAAAAACAGAATGTCTCACTGACAAAGGTGTTTCTTGGCTGATTAAAATGCAGTATATTTCTCCTCTTAGCATCAAATCAACAAAACAGGTAGCTTATATTTAGCTTTGCTATGCTATTTACTTGAAAAATTTGTAAATTCTGTTTTATAACCATAAGAAATGGAATTTAACAGTCTCTAAAAGAAAAGCAAGCTAAAGAACCGAAAGAAACAGAGGACCATAGCCTTTTGGATAACCTCAAAGACGGGTTTGTCTTCTGCAAAGTGCAACGTGAAGAAAGCAGTGCAAAATAAACCACCCATTGTTAGCCAAGTGGTGAGGGCATACCTGGTTTAGTAGTGAAGTTCTGTGTTTGAATCCCCTTGGTTCATTTCAGGAACCAAGTGGGAGCTGCAGTCGTGGGGGCCATGCTAGCAACCTGCGGTGCTTCGAAAAGTAGCCAATGATCATATTGCATCCCATTATTAAGCATGGTTTATGATGCTATACCAGCTATCAAGATAAACAATTCATGGTGACATTTGATGGTGCTCCTACGGCTGACTCAGAATCTTATGTCAAGTTGGATGAATCTATTTGTGATACTTGAGAGTAACAGTTAAGTTGATTAAGTGAACTTATTGCATGGAAGCAGCAAAATTGTAGCCTAAACAAAAGATGTTTGTGGTAACCTTGAGTCAAAGATATTAAATTACTTGGCGATGCAACAGTGAAGCAACAACAAAATAAATATAGTTTTGAATATTTGTGATGCAGAATTGGTCCAAATATACTTGCTGCGCTGGTTGTGTTTCACCATTTTAGAGCATCAAATAGCATGCAAAATCTAATTTGCTTTTATTAATCCTACAATAGATTAAAAAAATAAGTGACCACAAAAATAGTTGCTATAAAAAATTTTTATGACATTTTATATTAAATCTAATTTTGCATGTATTTCAACACTCATTTCTTTGGTACTTATATGTTTGTTATAATATTTTAAGAATATTTTCGTATAATTAATTAGTATAATAATGACAAATACTTTTTATTTTCTAAATAATAATTATGCTTTATTATAGAAATATAAATACAATAAATATGAAAAATACTAGCCCACAATGCAATAAGCATCGTGTGAAACAGTTTATTAGGTAAGAATTAGCATAGAATTTAAAATTAATTAAGTAAAGTTAGTGAAATAATTTTAAAAGCCAACATTCTTTTAATGATTAGTTATCAAATTTTTTTATAATTTGTATGTTAAATAATTAAAAAAAATAAAAAAATACTTTGTAGTAACTAAGTAGATTCAATTAAATATATACCAACCATTACAACTTAAAAGCTAATTGTCACGGAGTTAGACTTTCGACGTGCTAACCCGTGTGACACTTAGACAATTTTGCGAGAGAAGATGCTAAATAAGCCTTAGAGAGTTTGAGAGAATCAGCGGAAGACTTGCGAGAGGCAACTTAAGCGAGTTGGAAGTGTTAGAGAGAGAAAGAGAGAGCACAAGAGAGCTTTGCAAGTGAACTTGTATTAAGAAAGGATTCGTACTGTACAATTAAAATGAAAGACCTATTTATACATCTCAAGTGAAGGTCCTAGAACGAAATATTCTAAGTATATACAAGGAGCATTTTGGATAAGTATTTAATGCGGTTGTAGTGCATGTTGCATGCTTCTGGGACCTTCTGTGGGTATTAAACGGGTTGGACAATGTTGGCAGCCCACAGAGGTTTAGTCTTGGCCCGAATTTGCACCTTAAGGATATGTGAATGGGCCGGATCAACATATCCTTGTGACATTCTCTCCCACTTAATTCTGTGACGTTCTCGTCGCATTTTCAGCCTTAAATTGCCAAATGTGATCGACAAATTGCCAGAGCTGGTCCTCTCGTTCCCAACTAGCCTCGTGGTCTAGCAAACCTTTCCATTTCATTAAGCACTCGGTGTAGTTGGGAACTCCCCTTCTCCGGATCACTCGGTCAGCAAGGATATGCTCCACGTCCTTGTTGAATTAGGTAACCACAGCTATTGGTGAGCGCTTGGACTCATTTCGGCTTGGATCCTCTTCGTCTCCATAAAAAGGCTTTAAAAGACTTACATGGAAAACGTTGTGGATCTTTAACTTCGGAAGGAGTTGGACTTGATAGGCGGCCTTACCTACACGCTTGATGATAGGAAATGACCCTTCGTACTTCTGTACCAAGCCCTTGTGTACTTTGCGGAGAAACTTAAATTGGTTGGGCAGCAGCTTCACTATTACCATGTCTCTCGCTTCGTACTTTTTTGGGTGACTCTTGGAGTCAGCCTATCGCTTCATCTTTTTAGCCGCTTTGTCAAGGCAAGCCCTTGTTATGTCCACTTCCTCGTGTCATTCCTTCGCAAACTTAAAGGCAGACGGATTGTTGCCAGTGTAAGGAGAGGCAATAGCACTTGGTGTTAGCGGCTGTTGTCCAATGACAATCTCAAACGGGCTTTTGTTTGTGGCCTCGCTCCTCTGAAGGTTATATGAGAATTGGGTAGCATTGAGTAGCTTCGCCCAATCTCTTTGGTGAGCACTAACATAGTGCCTCAAGTATTGTTCGAACAAGGCATTGACCTGGCTTATACTACAATGTGTAATCGAATTCAGCCAAGAAGTCTTGCCAACGAGCTTGCTTGGGGCTGAGTTTCTTCTGGGTTTGGAAGTAACTCGTAGCAATATTATCGGTCATGATCATGAACTTACTTCCAAGGAGATAGTGTCTCCAAGTGCCAAGCAGTTGATGACGGCAGTCATCTCTTTGTCTTGGATGGTATACCGTCTCACCGTGTCATTTAACTTGCGACTTTCATAGGCAATGGGATGCCTATCCTGCATCAAGACTTCTCCAATCGCGAAGTCGGATGCATCAGTATGGACTTCGAAAGGCTTTTCATAGTTTGGTAATACCACGATAGGTTCCTCGGAGATTGCTTGTTTCAATCTCTCGAAAAAAGCTTGGCATTCTTTCGTCCAATGCCAAGTGTAGTTCTTCTTCAGTAGGTCGGTCAAGGGTGCAGTTACGACAGAGTATCCCTGGATGAATTGACGATAGTAGTTGACGAGCCCCAGGAAGGATCGCAGTTCTGGGACCTTGGTCGGAGGTTCCCATTGTTGGATGGATCGCAACTTCGCTGGATCCATCAAGAGTCTACCATCCTGGATGCGATGGCCAAGGAAGTCCACCTCTTGCTTGGCAAACGAGTACTTTTCCTTCTTGACGAACAACTCGTTTTGCTGTAGAACTTGGAAGACTTGCTTCAGGTGCTCAACGTGCTCCTCAAGTGTGTTACTGTATACCACAATGTCATCCAAATAAACTACTACGAATTTGTCAAGAAAAGGATATAGTACCTTGTTCATGAGTGTGCAGAAGGTGGCTGGTGCATTGGTGAGACCAAAGGGCATGACTAAGAACTCGAACGCTCCGTAGCGTGTTACACAGGTCGTCTTTGGCTCATCACCTTGTGCTATGCGGACCTGGTAGTAACCCGATTGCAAATCCAGCTTGGTGAAGTACCTCGCCTTCCCGAGTTGGTCGAAAAGATCAGCTATCAAGGGTATAGGATATTTGTTCTTGATAGTGACCTTGTTCAAGGCTCGATAGTCGATACACATGCGAAGCGATCCGTCCTTCTTCTTCTGGAAGAGGATTGGGGCACCGAATGGGGCTTTCGATGGTCGAATGTAGCCCGAATCGATCAAATCGTGGAGCTGCTTCCTCAATTTAGCGAGCTCTGGAGGTGCTATACAATAAGGGGCCATGGCAGAAGGGTTGACACCAGGTTCTAGCTCAATATGGTAATCCACATCTCGCTTTGATGGACACTTCTTTGGCAACTCGGAAGGCATGACATCCTTGAACTTGGTAAGGACAGATTGAATGGGTTGCAGCAGTGCGGGAGTTAGTGTTGTTACGTTTTCCCCATCACTTAGTTCCCTTATGGTAGCGACGTAGCCAAGACCCGACTTGAGACCTCGTTTGAATTATAAGGTCGAGATCACCAATGATTGAGATCTCTCCTTGCGCTTCAAGGGAACTGCGTAGATCTTATGGTTGTCAACAACCACAAAAGAACATGAAGCAGGAACAGAAAAAGCCAAGGCTTTGCAGAAAAATGCAAGACCTAACACCATTTTAAAATCATCCATGGGAACAACTGTAAAGTCTAACTTATCAGTCCATTCGCTAATTTGGACAGCAACTCCGTGTGCTACGCGTTGGACAGGCCTTGCTTCTGAATTTACCGCTTTGATGGTGCCATTTCCCTTCGTTGGTGTGAGGCCTAAACGTTTGGCCTCTTGCAAATCCATGAAGTTCTGCGTTACCCCTGTATCTAGCATCGCACAAGCTGATTTACCTTCAATGATAAGATCAGCATACAACAGTCCCTTCTCTTTGGTGACTGTTGGGGAGAAACGCTTCGAGAGATTACCCAACTGTTGGATAGATCCCATGTCCGCTTGAGTTTCTTCGTCGGCTTCTTTCGAGTTAAATACTGCCATCATAGCATTCATTACTTTACGTTTGGGGCAGTCCTTTACCCAGTGCGGTCCATCACAAATGAAACAGGGTTTAGAAGGATTAGCTGAGTTTTGCTTACCCGTAGACTTTTTCTCATGCTTGGGACGGTCACTTGAGGGTTTCTATTGTCCTCCCTCGTTGCGGCCAAAATCCTGCTTCTTATGCCCGGGTTTCTCTCCCCCACTTTTGCCAGAGTTCTGCTTCTTGCTCTTGGAGTGAGCGGAGTAGTCGATGAAGGTCTCGGCAACGGTGATGGCAGCATCCAGGTTCTGCACATCACGTCTTTCCAACTTGACTCTTGCCCAATCCTTCAAGTCGTCTTTAAAGTAGAAGAGAAGCTCCCTATCGAACATTTCAATTTCAAGCATGAGGGTAGTAAATTCTTTGATGTAGTCAGAAATATTACCTGTCTGACATAGGCGACAAAGTAAATTCAAGCTTTCCTCTAACTTCGTTATTCGCATTGTGAGGTACAAAGTACCTACACACTTCAACCTTGAATTATTCCCAAGTGCGATTACACATAAACCTTTCTCCCGTTCGGAATGCTTCTCTCTCCACCAGAGTTAGGCAATATCCTTTAGAAAGATTGGGGCGTTGCCTACCTTGGCTAGGTCATCAACGACTCTCATGGCCTCAAAGTATTGCTCAAGACCAAACAAGAATTTCTCCATGACAGTAGCATTGCGTGTGCCGTTGTACATGAAAGGCTTAGGGACCTTTAAGCCATGTACCGCAATGGTGCTAATAATGGCAGCTGTACTAGCAAGTGAGTTGTTTCGGCGCAGAAAATTCATCTCCCTACGGAGGTCGTGAATCTCTCTCTTAACAAATTCACATAGGTTAGACAAACCTTGATTCAGGAAACGTACCTCTCCCCTAAACGAACGGCCAAATTCTTCGATCATGATTTTGGCAGCCCGCGTAATCTTCGCATTCTTATGGATCAAGTTATCGACTTGATTACTGAGATGACACTCCTTTCCAAGTTACCAACACGAAAGTCCTTGGTTTCCTTTGCTGGAGCCTTGGACTTGCCACGTTTGGTTAGAGCACGCTGCTCCTCACGCCCACGAGCTTCTTGCTCCACTAGTTGCTCATCGAAAACAGTCTCAACAAATCCTTCCTCACCTGCCATATTCACAATTCAAACAAGAACAAAATAGAACTAGGATTACCTTGCTCTGATACCAACTGTCACAAAGTTAGGCTTTCAACGTGCTTTAGACGTGCTAACCCGCGCGGTACTTAGACAATCTTGCGAGAGAAGATGCTAAGTAAGCCTTAGAAAGTTTGAGAGAATCAACGGAAGACTTGCGAGAGGCAACTTAAGCGAGTTGGAAGTGTTAGAGAGAAAGAGAGAGAGCAAAAGAGAGCTTTGTAAGTGAACTTGTATTAAGAAAGGATTCGTGTTGTACAATTGAAATGAAGGACCCATTTATACATCTCAAGTGAAGGTCCTAGAATGGAATATTCTAAGTATATATAAGGAGCATTTTGAATAAGCATTTAATGCTGTTGTAGTGCGTGTCACATACTTCTGGGACCTTCTGTGGGTATCAAATGGGTTGGACAATGTTGGCAGCCCACAGAGGTTTAGTCTTGGCCCGAATTTGCACCTTAAGGATATGTGAATGGACTAGATTAACATATCCTTGTAACATAATGGTTGCTTCTTCTTTTGTTATTTTTATTTTGAAATTTCTTAAATATAATAATATTTATATTTTTTAATTTGATTTTGTAGTTATCTTAAGAAAAAACTTTTGATGTTAGCATTTTTACAATTAAATTAATGAGAATGCATAAAAAATAAAGTAGAAGATAAAGATGATAGAAGAATAATAACTTTATGCGAAGCTAAACTCATCTATATATTACATCAAGACTCAGTGAGTTTTAACGATAATAGAATGAAAGAGGAAATCCAATTTTCAAGCAATGGGCTAGGAGAGGTGTTAGCCGCTAGGTCCATGATAGATACCTTTAAGATATCATGATCTTACCATTAGCTTACTTAAGGAGGACTGCTCGAAGCCTATAGGTCACTTCGTCGCTTTGGTGTCAGGGCCTTCAAGCCCTAGATTTATATTGAGCCTCCTTATTAGGTGCATAAGGATTTCAATTGGGAATCCTCAAGGATTTTAATTGATGATCCATGCCAACAATGTAGACAATGGTCCTTCAGAGACACCTTTGCTTGATTAAAAAGCCTAACAAAGAACCAAGAAAAAAAAAATTAGAAATGATATTTTTTCTCCCTTTTTTAATTATAAAAAATTTCTTGACATTTGTTTAGTTTATATATATTTACAACATACAAGGTCAGTAATTCATAAATGTTAATTAAAATTGAAACTTTATAGTTTAATAGTACTTTATAATAGTAATCAAAGGGAGAATTTATTCTTAATATTCTAAATTTGGTTTTTATTACAAAATATATATCAAGTTATTAATATTTATTCAAAAAATATATTATATAATCAATACAATATAAAAAAATACATGTTATTGAATAATAACTTTTTAAAACTTTTGACCATAACTTTATTTTAATGAAAATTACAGAAAGTCAAAGGAAATCTGAGTATTTATGCTATAAATATTAAAATTATGTGTAATTGAATATTAAGTATAAATATAAATAGAATGACACCACATAAATACTAAAAATATAAATGTAGTTGAAACAATTTTTTTTTTAGTATAAAACAAAATTAATAAGATTTTTAACCTTAACTCTGTTTCAATCTAGACGGAAGAAGTCCAAAGGCATACGAGTATCAAGTGACTTTGGTGCCAACGGTACCCAACCTTAGCCAATCTGAAATCAAGACAATCCAAAGGCGTGTGAGCTTGAAAATCAAACAATTATTAAAATCATCATAACGTGTAATTGACTATTAAGTATGAATATACATATAACGACACTGACACAAATACTAAAAATATAAAAATACAGACGCGGCTGAAACACGGTAATGAGATTTTTCTTTTTCAAAACCTAAAACAAAATTGATAGAAATTTTAACTTTTAACTCTATTTCAATCATGACATAAGAAGTCTAAAGTACATTTGAGATTCACACCATAAATTGGTAGCCAAATGACTTTGATGCCGACGCCGCCCCACCACAGCCAATCTGAAATCAAGACTGTCAAAGGCTAGTGAGGCCAAAGACTTGCACTCCCTCCGTGGTCCACTCCATGTCTCGTGGCTTTTGGCTCTTTCCTCTGCATTAGCCACTTGCCCCACCACATTGCAATTATATTCAACAATGTCATTTGTCGTTACTATTAAATTTCAAATGAAATGATGGGTCACCGTCGAGATAAACATTGACTAATAAATATTTTTATTAAAGACGTCTCATAAAAATAATAAGTTTAAATAAATATAAATAATTTTTATATTGTATATAAAAAAATATTTTATAATATATATATATAATATAAAATAATTTATGTAATATAAAAATTACTTTTACTTATTTAAATTTATTCCTATGATATTCTCTCTTTTTTTTTTAATTTATATTTATAATAAATAACTTTTTAAGACTTTTGACCATAACCTCTTTTAAAATAAAATTACAGAAGGCCTACGCGCATTCACACTATAAAGTCCTAGCCGAATGACTTTGATGCCGACGCTACCCCACCCCACCCAATCTGAAATCAAGACCGTCCAAAGGCTTGTGAGGCCGAAAACCTACGCTCACCCTGTCATCCACTCCACGTCGTCTTGTGCTTTTGGCTCTTTCTTTTGTATTAATCACTCGCCCTACTGCAACGCAATTATATCCGACAATGGCACGTGTCGTTGCCATCAAAATTCAAATGAAATGATGGGTCATTGTTAAGAAAAAAAAAAAGACGAATAAATTTTCTTACTAAAGATTTTATTTTAAAAAAAAATTAAATACATATAAATATATATTTTTTACTTAAATTTATTATTTTTATATTTTTTCATATTTATATCAAATAATTTTAAAATATTTTTATACCAAAATTTAATTATTCATATAATTTTCTTAACAACATATTTTTTATATAATTAATTTAAAATTTATGTAAATTTTAATCGAATCAAATTCGAAAATTACGTTTAGTGTTGAAATTGCAGCTGCATGGCCTCCCGCCCGCCCCTTCAATAATCTTCTATACTAGATGATTTACTTAATTAATTTTTATAAAGTTTTTTATAAATTTATAGTAAAATTTGGACACTGATGTTTACAAATATTTTATATTTTAAATAATGGTATAATAAATATAATTATAAAAATGATTTTTTAAAAATTTGTATGAAATTAAATATACATATTTTTATTTTTATTTTTAAATAAAAATTATTATTATTATTATACTATAATTTTATCACAAAAAATTATAATAATATATCTTTATTAATGCAACGAAATTTCATTCAGATTAAGGGATTCCTTTTACTGGGGTCTTGACAAAGGTAATAACGCCTCTTCTGTTTGCCTTAATGACCCCTCAACAACCATCGTAAGGCCCACATAATTACTCTATGAAAAATTTCTCATATATCATGATATAAGTTAAAAGGAATTTGATCTTCATTTCTTA
>JAGSHU010000122.1:6348-17740 GCA_021533255.1 Ceriops tagal | reverse complement strand
CAAGCTTTTAAACTTGATGGTGGTCAGTAATCCATACTTAATGGTTGGCACGTTATCCTTCATGTAACAGAACTTGATGATGAAGTTCATATCAACTAGCTATAACAAAAATTTGCCCATTTTCTTTCTTTTTTTTTTTTTTTTATTGACGCATCTTTGCTTCAAAAGTATTAACCCTTTTTTTTTGGGGTCCCGGGGGGGGGCAATATGGCTACAATTGGACCACTTGATTAAGAAATTATGCCCACTCGTAGGTACTGTTACTGGCATTTCACTAGCTTGGCTTTCCATATGTTTTGCTTCTATCCCCTCTTGACATCTTTTTGGATTTTTTCTACTCTCGAGTTAGTATAACGAATGAGTTTGAACGTTGGAACTACAGATCTAGAGGGTGAAAAGAAAAAAACAAAAAAACAAAAAGAACGACAAAGGAAGATCAAAACATTCGAACATTTTTTTTTAATTTAATTAGCATGAATTCAAACTCTAACTCAAGACCTTTAACTTGGAAAAACAACTTCAGTATTAAGGAGATAAATCATTCCAACATTGATGAAAGTACCAAGAAGCCCAAGAGTGAGGAAAATAATTAGGGCTTGTTTCATATTATAGATGAGGCCCAATGAGACTCAAGAAAATTCGGCGCATGAAAAGCCTTTAGGCCTTCTTTGACGTGTAAATTGTCACTCTGCAGCGTTAAGATTGATCACATTTTCCATCTCCACTTCTTTTAATTTAGAAATTTCAACTTAAAAATGTGAAAGATAGGTTCAGAATTTCATTAATAAAGAAGGAGAAAGATAGCAACTTCATTCAATAAATAAATGAATAAATAAATTTTTTTGATAAATAAAGAAATAATTTCTTCCTCGTCGGTGTTTTTGCCCTTGTATTATTGTCGCGGTGTCCTAGGCTGTCAGGAAGTGTAGTCCGATGAGTGAGTTGGAAGTAGCGTGTCTATTCTAAGAGAAAATGCATTCAAGCCCAATCGTGGCCCACCATTTTTAGACAAGGCAAACCATATTAATGCAGGATGTGAGAAGTCAACAAGGGTCTCGGACAAAAATTAAACCAACAAAATGTGTGCACAGAATTAAGTATTAATGTATAGATTTTTAACTTCACATATTAGATTTTTATTGAATACGAAACTAATCCGTTATTTTTTTTGTAAATTTGCATACCTTAAGAATTAATAGTGTGAAAATACTCATGTTCTCGGATGTTACATCAAACTTATTTCCCTAAGCATATGCAAATGCACCTAAACGTACCATTGCTCAGTAATTAACTACCCAAAAATGAACCACCCGATGTTGGGAGACTAGTGTTAACATGTCTTTATGTACTTGGCTCAATTTTTATATTACTTGGTTCAATTTTGAATTGTTTTTGTACATATAGTCACTAAAAAATATATTAAATATTTAAGTTAAAAGTGTACTGTTAAATTTACACATATTTTTTTTTAGAATTACTTTTAAAACCAATAAGTTAAATAGCCTAATAATTGTCTTTTTTGAGTATTTTTTGCAAAACACTTGCCAATTTCTTTTATGCCTATGGACTAATGCTAAGGGTCCTTTAAATATCAAGCACTGATGCTTGTGCCACCATAATCAAGTGCATATATTTTGTTGAAACTCCATTATTTACAATATTGCCAACACCAAGAAGCAATTATCGGGTAGGTAGGTCTCTTTATGAGAAATAAAGCAGAGTGGAAGATCTCACAGCATCAATCCAGGGATGAATCCATTTAACTTGCTGGGCATGAGTACTTGTGGCAGTTATTCAGTCTGAGCCTGGATGATTGTACCTACATGCATAATGTGTAACCAAAGGGGGCATGGAGTTACCACAAGTGCCAATAGATCAATAATCAAGTGATATTTGAAAGGAATCGAATAAGATACAAGAACTAAATTTTTGTAATTTACCCTATTTGTAAGGTGGGATTACAGTCTAAATGATGGAATAGCCTTTGAGATTGAGCATGCTGGTGACCGAATGACATGTTCGGCTCATTACCATCCCATGATTATTGAATGTTATTTCTTGCACTCATTTCATCCAGCTGCTAGAAATAATCAATTGACTTTCACGAACTATAATTTTTACTTATATTTAGAGAGGAAGAGCATGCAAGGGAAAAAAAAAAGAAAAATCAATTATTCTACAATTGGAGACTCACAGGTCACAAGACACTGAGCTAACATGTACATAGAGAAAGATAACAAAATGTTGTCATGCACTTATCTGTTTACACAATTTGAGAACGGTTAAGACTTGAGAGAGTATGTAGGTATCAAGTTTATGAATTTGCCAAGCATGAGGAAACCACACTATTGTTGCATGGGGCTATGCAACATCCAATATTTTGTGGAATCAATGTAGGGTCTTAACATTATGAGTACTTTGTCAGGTTCTACGATATTGCCACTATTGTTAAAGCTCTATTAGCTTTAAGCAACAACTGTTCTTGTACTTAAAAGGGTAGTCAATTGGCAGCTGAAGCAAGTTCCGATTGGATTACATAAAAGCCTTAAGATCATTTTGTGTAAGTACCTTGTTTTGAAGATTAGTAAGTTGGTCAAGTATATACTAGGTCAACCAAGAATTAAGGAGCATTAGTAGCACCAAAAAAATAAATTGTAAAAGAAGCAAATTTAGATAAGACAAAAAAAGAGATCATTGCCCAACCAAAAAAAGAGGAAAAGAATTTGTAGGATTGAAGACTAATAACAAGAAAAGAACAGCTGAAATAACCCAGATATAACATCAGCTTGTTGTTAGGACAAAACAGAAGACCCCACTTTGCGCCATTTCTTCTCACTTGTCCTATATTGACTTTGTTATCACTTTATTTCTCATCCTTAACTCTAGACTTCTAATGGCAAGAAAGAATATGCGTGCATGGAAAATTAACTAACAAAAGAATAGATGGTGTAATGATGGAGCCATGAAACTAAGTAAACTTTTGATGTCAATTTCAAAGAACCATAAAAAAACTTGAGCTACCTTAGTGGATTAAACTTGCTTTAACCCCTTCCAAGTCCTTTCCAAGAAGGTTTCTATATACCAAACAAGTGTTTCACGAATAAGATTACTCATACAGTCATACTTGACAACAAGGTTCAATACAATTAATGGTAGGGTTGTATATATGGGAAATGATAACTCATGTAAAACTATGGGAGTAGGTTCAATACAATTGAAGAATAATGATGGATCATGCAGAGTCCTAACGGAGGTGAGATATGTTCCAAATTTGAAGAAGAACCTCATCTCGTTAGGAGTCTTGGAATCTAAAAGCTGCAAAGTATCAATACATGATAGAACTTTGAAGGTTGTATCCGGTACTTTGGTTATAATGAGTGGTACAAGAAAAAATAACTTGTATTACTATAATGGGAGAACCATTATTGGATCAGTTGCTACAATTTTTAATGAAAACTCAAAGTTAGAAGCTATCAAGTTATGACATATGCAAATGGGTCATTTAGGAGAAAAGGCTTTGAGTAATTTGGTGAACAGAGGTTTGTTGAAAGAAGTAAAGGTTGGTAACTTTGATTTTTGTGAGCATTGCATTTTTGGAAAGCAAACAAAAATAAAGTTTGAAATAACAGTGTATAATACTAAAGGTATTCTAGACTACATTCATTCAGATGTGTGGGGACCTACAAAGACAGCACCTTTTGGAGGTAAAAACTACTTTGTTACTTTTGTTAATGATTTTTTGATAAGGGTATGGGTGCATACTATGAAGAACACGAATAATGTGTTAAATGTTTTCCTCAATTAGAAGAAGATGGTAGAGACTTAAATTGGAAAGAAGATCAAACACCTTAAAATAGATAATGAAGGTGAATTTTGTAGTGATCTCTTTAAAAGAGTTTGTTGAGAAGCTGGTATTGTACGTCATTACAATGTCAGATATACACCACAGTAGAATGGGGTGGTAAAACGCATGAATTGGATTTTGTTAAAGAAAATCCATTACATGTTGTCAAATTCAGGGTTAAGTAAGGAGTATTGGACTAAAGCAGTAACTTATGCATGTTATTTCATTAATTGTTTACCATCTACCGCTATTGGTGGTAAAATTCTTTTGGAGGTATAATCTAGAAAACTTGTAGGAGATTATGATTCTTTGCATATATTTGGATGCACTGCTTATTATCATATGAAAAAATCTAAGTTGGATTTGAGGGCAAAGGAGGTATAATCTAACTTATAGGAATGTCTTTTGGAGTTAAAGGATATCAATTGAAGTGTTTAGATTCAAATAAGATCATCTTTAGTATAGATGTTATTTTGATAAGGCTGCATTGCTAGAAAAGAAAACAAATGAGAATATGGAGTCTACCTCAAAGTAGGTGGAGTTTAGTCGAAAGCAGTTGGAGTTTTATAAACCTGAAGTGTCTGTTTAAAAGTTGGTTGAGAATTTCAAAAGAGTTATTGAAGATACTTAAGAGGAGATAGTTATTCCATAACAATATGAGTTTATTGTAGTAAATAGGCCAAGGTGTAAGATAAGGCTACTTGCCTATTTTGCTGATATGGTAGCTTATGCATTTCCAGTTGAAGATGGAAGCATTCTATCCACTTATGATAAAGCAATTCAATGTGTTGATAGTGATAAATGAAAGGAAGCTATGGGTAATGAGATGAAGTCTCTTCAGATGGGAGTTAGTTTGGCTATGCAAGAAGTTTGATCCAACTTACTTAAAGGCCCTACTATTTTGACTAATTCGCTAAGGTGGAGATTGTTGGTAGGTGGCTCATTAGAGTTTTGGAATCCTATATTGAAAATGTGTGATGAGTGTGGGTAGGATATAACCTATAGAAGAAACCTTTGTGTAATGGGTTTAGGTATGGAAAGGGATATACAAATTGAGCCTATCAAGTATATTTAGCATACAATTTGTTTTCCATTAGAATTGGGTTTTACCCATTTTGCGAACTCCCTATTTGGAGCATAGTGGAACTTTGCAATACCAGCCCATGGACATAAACAATCAAGCCGAACCACTAATTTTGGTGTGTTCTCTCCTTTTCTCTCTGCTTTAATTACTTTGCTGCATTTAGTTTATAAGCTAGCATTTGGTTACTTTATTTAAGTTTCCATTGCGTACCATAACAACGTTGAGCTCTTTAGTAAGTTTGTTGACTTAAACTAAGCCATAGCTCACTTTTTATCCCTTTCCAGAGTCTTGAGCATACGACAATGGAGAAAGAAACGCAAAAGAACATTTTACTTTTGAAAGGACTTCCTAATAAAATATTCACACTCATCTATCAAACAAATTTACAATTATGAAAGAGTACAAGAACAATCATTAAAGTTTTAAATCATGTGAATGGTCCCTGAAAGATGAAAAATTGTATTAAGCCCTAATTACCAGTGCAATTAAATGAATTGAGTTTATTCAAAATAGCTAGTTTATGTCATTAGTAGTAGTTCACCTTCAATCTTAAAAATATAAACCATATTATGAGTATTCTTTGCTAGCATA
This sequence comes from Ceriops tagal, assembly GCA_021533255.1. Classification (NCBI taxonomy): domain Eukaryota; kingdom Viridiplantae; phylum Streptophyta; class Magnoliopsida; order Malpighiales; family Rhizophoraceae; genus Ceriops; species Ceriops tagal. The sequence continues at coordinate 12,221 of JAGSHU010000122.1, read as the reverse complement.
AAGGATTGGAGTTTCACACAATTCCACAACTACAAACAATAATAGAATAGTCAAAACCTAAATGTATAAGAACTTGAACAAATATTTTATAGTTTAAATCATTTCTTTTCCATTATGCCTAAGACTATCATAATGGTCAAGTGAAGATGCCTTAGATATGATTCCATTGAGTTTTTGCTTTCCCCAATAAGTGGGAAGGATTTTAATACAAATAAGGCTTCACCAATTGGCACCAAAAGGTCAATATGTCTCAACTACATTTTCGGAAATGTTAAGGTCTAATAGATGATTAGGTAAACTTAGTTTAAATTCTATAAGGTCTACTCTGTATATTAAATACCATATGCAGATAAAATACTACATGTATATTAAATGTTGAAATGATACACAAAATATTAGACTCAAAATTGATACATCAAATCATGATATGTCAGGCTTAATGAGATTGAAACCCTTGCTTTAAGCAATGCTCTTGATTAAAATTTTCCACAAGTTAGTTTTCACTATAAAAGAACTAAATGCATGGCTTGCAAGCCAAATGCAGTTTGAGGGATGCTCAGTTTTCGTGATAATGCATCCATTAATGAACTTTCTCAAGGAGCTTGCAAAATAAAGGAACCTGACATGAAAACATTATCATGTTATTCCTATAGATTTTCTTTGATGTTAAGCAAAAGAACTAAAGTATTGAACCAAATCTTAAAATTGCAATTTACAAGCAATAATGTGATTACAAATTGATTACTAATACAAAACGTATACCATAATATGTATTAAATCAATAGTTGCACTATAATATATGGTTGTAGATTAGCAACTTGAGATGTTGGATTGAAACACTTATATTACCAACTTAAGAGGAAGTATGAAGTTAATTTTTATAATTAAAAGTCATACAAATTAAACAACACAATTATTATCGTTAAAATATCCTGAAGAGAAAGGTAATTAACTACAAACAATTATGAATCCCATTTGATAGCTTCTCAATGATATTATTTAATACAAAAGAAATTTGATCACATTGTATTTATTGGAAGATAAGCCACCAAGGAAAATCATTCCAAATTTAATACTACACTTACAAGAATATCTTGACTATGGCGAGTCCTCCCTTCTTTTGTTTCTTTCTCTCTTTTTTTTTTGACCAACAATCAATCAAATGTCAAGCAACAAACAACGTGCTAATCAAAAAAGAAGTTTAAGTGAAAAAGCAAAGATGTGCTTCTCTCTTTAAATTGTGAAATATTAATGCAATCACTGGCATCAATCAACTTAATACTAATGTGGCTCTAACATACAAAGTGAAAAAAAAAAAAAAGAATTTCATATTTGATTCAAAGATCACAGAGCAAAAAAATGATACCTTAAATCAAACAAAAAGAAAACAAAATTTGAAAATAAAAGAAATCATAGCAAAAGTAAATAGGCAAATAAATCTATCTAAGGATAGGGTGTCGAGTCAACACTTATCAAAATTCAAGAAAGAATCAACCCCAACAAGCCAAAAAGAAATATACAGTCAAAAATTCTAGAGAATGAAGGAATTAATGAAGTTCGTGAGACCCAAGGTCCATGAAAACAAAATAAGAAATCAGCAAAGAAAATAGATCCCATAAATCTTGGGAAAAGATACTAAACAAGTGTCTACATAACACATATATAATCAGACAAGATGCAAGATAAAAACTTGGAGTAGAGATCAGAAAGAAAGAAGAAAATGATCGTACTTAGAGGTGCTACTGAACTCATAAAGCTTGCCATGGTTGGTGAAGATGATAAAAGCAACCTCAGCATCGCAGAGCACAAACAACTTTCTTCAACAACCCATTTCTCCTCTTTGCAAAAGTCTCTTATCTATTTATCTTGTTCTCTATCCTTTTCATTTCCACTCTTTCCCTCATCCCATATCCTTAAATCTAAAGTTTTCAAAATCCAAAATGAAATAAAATTCCAAACACTAATAATTAAAACCCTTCACCGCTCCAAGCTCTTAATTATACATATATATTATTGTTGTTCCCATAGCCTTGTATGGGTTGTAATTGTTGTCAACTAGGTTTAAGTGTGCAAGAAAGTAAAGCCACATGGAAGGGCAAGAAGGTAAAAGCCATATGGAGGGGCAAGAACATAAAAGCCACGTGGAAGGGCAAGACAGTAAATTCGCTGTAAGTAAGCTCTATTAGGGTTTCATGGAGGAGTATATAAAAGCTAACATAAGAGAGCAAAATGGAAAGACGTTGGAAGAAGGAGAGAAAAAGACATTACAGCCAAATTGGAGCTGACTGGCAAAAGGAGAGAGAAACTCGACAGCCAAAAACAGATGGTCAGCAAAAATAAAGAAAAGAGGAGACGGCTGAAGGGGGCTGGACAACTGGACAGCAGACCGGAAGAGTGAAACAGCAAAATCCTATTCGGCTAACCAAGACCACCGTTGGCAGAACAAGGGAAAAAGAGAGAAAATACGTGACGGCCAAAAGGGGGTGAAGGAAAGAAAATCTGGAACGGCAAAATAGTGAAGACGACCAAAGGAGAGAAGAAACGGCACATACCACCAAGAGAGAAAACACGGCCAAATAGGGGAAAAGGAGAGAAAATCTGGAACAGCCAAAGAGGGGTGGACGAAGAGAGAGAGACTGTCGGCATAACAGAGGAAATCTAGCTGGATGGTGAGAGAGATCCGGCTAGACGGGAAGAAGAGAAACAAACCTACACGGCAAAACAAAGAGCAGCACGGCAAAACAACACACGACGTGAGACCATCGGCCGAAAGAAAACCAGAAATGGACAGGTGAGGTGTGAGGCGTGAGACCACCGGCTAGAAGAAAACCAGAAATAGACGGGTGAGGCATAAGGCATGAGACCAGTGAAGAGGAAGAAAACCAAAAATGTGAGGTGAGAGCAAAAATTAGATCGGGGTTGGACAGTAGAACAAGGGTTGCAAAAGAGAAAAATCAAAGACGGCCAGAACAGAGGTGTGGACGGCAAAGACAACTGGGAGAGCAAAACGTGAAAGAAAACCGGGAGAGCGAGCTGTGAGACAGTAAGATCGTGAAATAGGAGACAGGTGAGACCGTGAGATGGTGAAAGCAGGAGCTGTATGAGACAACCTAGAGAAGGAATTCGGCAAAGCATCGGAAAGAACTCAACATATTTCCAGATTTCTTCAAGAGAGGTTAGAGAGTGTTGTAGTGAACTTCTAAGGGGTAGTGGAGCAGCCTTTCAATTCAACATAGGCAAGACAAGCTAGAAGAAGGGTAAACATAGTAAGTGACACTCTTTGTATTGTACTTGCTTAGTAATTGCAATAGTGAAAGGAGTATAGAATTAAGACATCCATTGTAACTGGAATTCTCAAGTATAGTGGATAGTCTCGATAAGGGAGAGTCCCCACCACCGAGGATGTACGTCACATTGACGGAACCACGTAAATCTCATGTGTCCTTAATTTGCTTTACGTTCTGTGTTTTGAATTGAGTTGTAAACATAGCTAAAGTATTAGCCAACCGATAACCTAACGAAGACCTAAACAAGAACATCCGAATTATCAATTAGGCAAGGTGTCTTAAAGGTGACTTTGGGGACTATTGTGATTAATAGATAGCAATAGATCTACCTTAGTCAAGTCTAAGAAAGAGTTCGCTTTTAAGAAGAGGTTGAAGTTGTTCACTTACCTGCGAATTACGAATCGTGGTGATACTGATTCACCCCCCTCTTAGTATCACAAACTAGTAGATCCTAGGGAGAAGTCGGGAACTTCAATTGGTATCAGAGCCAGGTTCACCAGTTTGAAACTTAACAGCTTAGTGTACTAGTTGAAGGGATCTAGAAGTTTGACTTGTTCAACATATTGAGAAATGGAAGCCAGTACTAGCACTAGCACCACTTACAGCAAGAAGGTTCCAATCTTTAACGGAACCAACTACCATATGTGGAGAGCAAGAATGCAAGTGTTATTTGCAACCATGGGCATGAACATGGTGAAATGCGTATAGGAGGGTTTTGTGGCTCCGGAAAAAGGTAAAGACCCAACCCCAGAGGAGTTAAGGCAGTTTGAGATAAATGAGAAGGCCTCAAATGTCATTATTTCAGCATTGACAGATGCTGAGTATGCTAAAGTTATGGACTGCAAATCTGCCAAGGAGATATGGGACAGATTGCAGAAAGTCTATGAAGGTGATGACAGAATGAAGGAGGCTAAGCTTCAAGTGTTTAAGGAGAGATATGAATCTCTCATAATGCAAAAGAATGAGACAGTTCAAGAGTTCTTCACCAGGGTTATTGACGCTGTAAACGACCTGAGAAGTCATGAGAAGAACAAGAAGGACTCATCGATTGTGAAAAAAATTCTGAGAATTCTGCCTGAGAGGTTTACCTCAAAGGTAGCAGCCATAGAGGAGAGTAAAGATCTCAATTCTATGTCTCTACATGATCTCCAGTGCAATCTCATTGCATATGAGATGAGGATAAAGTCAGCTGAAAGCTCTATAACAATGAAGGTATCAAAGGAGGCAGCTTTCAAAGCTATGAAGCACTTGAAGATAAAAGAAGAGGAAGAATCATCCAGTGAGGATGATGATGATGATGATGAGGAAGAAAGTGAAGGTGAAGTATTTGCTTACTTCACAAGGAAATTCAAAAAGGGGTTTAAGAAGGGAAAATGACCGTTGTCCTTGAGATGTTATCGTTGTGGGCAGACTGGACACTTTGCTTCTCAGTGCAAAGTGAAACTTGATGATGAAGATGAGGATGGTGATGATGAACAGAATGCAAGATGGAGAAGATCATCATTCAAATCAAAGAAGTCCAGTAAAAAGATTGCCAACCCACAAAGGAAGAAGAGAGGCTCATTCAAGAGTTATGTGAGTCAGACAAAAGAAGTTGATGAGGAGGAAGATGAAGACTCATCGAATGAGCATGTCTTTATGGCATCAGCTCAAGGTGGTAGTTCAACCTCTGAAGAGGAAGAGGAGATTGATGAAGAAGAACTAGATCTTGAAGCTGAGTTGGAAGTAGCTTCAAAGGAGACAATCAGAAGGGGCAGAACCATAAAAAGGTTGAAGGCTCACATAAAACAAGTTGAAGCAAAGTATGAGGAAGCTGAAAGTCAAAAGGATAAAATAAGGGTTGAACATATTGACTTGAAGAGAAGATTTGAAGAACAGATCAAATTATGTGAAGACCTTACTATAGAGCTTGGCTCAAGGACTTTAACAATTGAAGAAATGGAGATAGAGTTGCTGAGACTTCAGCAACAACTCAAAAAGAGTGAGGAGAACTTGCAGAAGTTTAAAGTGGTAGGAGAAACAAGCTTTACAAGAGAAAAGAAGAATGACACTTTGCCACAGAAGTTGAAAGAGAAGGCTGTGACTCAGGTGAAGATAACTGAAGAAGAGAAGACAGTTATCAAACCAAAGCCAGGGCCAAAAAGGATGTATGTGGTTAAAGAGCAGCAACCCATAACTGCTACGTCTCAGGAAGAAAAGGAAGTCAGCTAGCCAAGGGCAATGGCTAAACAGAAGAAGGAGAAGAAGGTGGCTGAAATGAAAGCCACACAAGCAAAGAAGCCAGTAACTTTGCCTATACAGCAAGTAATGAACAGAAGAAAACAAGCTGTGAGTAGACCCAAGAAGAGGCAATTTCAAGGTCACTGTCTTTATTGTGGAGTTTGGGTTCATAAAGCGAGTAACTGCTGGTAGAGAAGGCCAGCATATGTCTCCAACTTGAGAAGATACGATGCTGCATACAAGGGGAGACAATACAAAATTCAGAGGAGAACACCTGTCGTGAGTTCTTTCACATACTGTAAGAAGCAAGGACACACTAACAAAAAGTGTTGATGTAAGCCCAAACTAGTGGTTTCAAAGAACAAG
>JAGSHU010000121.1:0-18088 GCA_021533255.1 Ceriops tagal | reverse complement strand
ATTGTTGGAGGGCCTAGGAGTCATTTTACTTCGCAAGAGCCCCAAAAAAAAAAAAAAAAAAAAAGATGGCAGTGATCCGTGTCATTGTGCTTGCTCTATCCTTTGTATAAAATTTCTGCGGTCACGGTGGTACGCTGTCGCATTGCCACCGGTTCTTGTCTTTGTCTTCTGTGCAATTATTACAATAATATTGTGAGGGTTTCGTTTCTGTAACCCAATTCCTGACAAGACGAAGCTCTCCCTTAATTTCTGTTTTCTCGCGATACAACCCGCCTCATCAGGTTTGATTTACGCTTCCTTCTAGTTCCTGTGGTCGGTTGGTTGGGTCGTGGAGTTATCTTTTGGGAGCTCAATTAGATCGTCTTTGGTTTCGCAGATTTGCTTCTCTAATTCTATATTATTTTTCTCTCCAGTTGTTACCATGGCATCCAATTCAAACAAGGATACTCCTTCTGGTAAGCTTTTATGCCTTTCTATTCTCAATCTCCCTCTCTAATTTTTTTTTCTTTGTGTTAATCCCTCTTGATCCTAGTATTATAACCTCATATCTGTGAGGCTTGTAATTGCTTGCACCTTTTGATTATCATCTCTGCTGGGAACAAAGCTATTAATTGTACATTGAGGTTTAATGCCATTCTAAACAGAGTAGCCTCTGTAGCATCTGATTACTGGACGCAACTGGTGATTAGCCCTTCTGAGGGAGTCATATATTGTCCTTTTTCCCAAAAAGACCAATAAGCACCAATTATTAGTCCCACTTATTAAAGGCCGAAGGCATTCCCAAATGCAGCATCTCTTTTTCAACGAGCGTTGTGTCTGTGTTCCTATACCACTAGCATTGGTCGTGAGCGTTTGTATTTGGTCAGAGTATGTGTGGAAATGGAATTTCATTCTCTAGATGAATCTAATGCCTTTATTGTTCTGTAAAAGTACTCCTATATAATGCACTGGGAACAATTCTTCTCCCCCCCCGCCCCCGAGGGGCAGGGCTAAGACAAAAAGAACCTCTAGGGCCAATAGTCTGGTGTAAGGACTTTCTGGGAAGTTGCAGATGCTTGGTTGCTTGTTGTCATGTACCTCTTATGTTGTTCTAGATAACAAAACAGGTTCAACAGAAAATAAAGCCTCAAACTCAGAAACACCATCTGCGGAGTCACAGTCAGGACAGAGAGGAGCTTCTCCTTCCCCTGGAGCTGGATTTGATTCCAACCCTTTTGATTTCTCATCAATGGCTGGCCTGCTTAATGTACGTTGTTTCCCTTTCTGATTTTGTTTCTAGAAAGTGCCATATGTGCTCTAGCAACTCTTAGAAAAACTTCATCCTTCTTTTTTCCTTTCTGGCACATTTTGTATATGCAAGTTTCCTCATTTCACATGTTTCTTGCTCCAAAATAGTTCAATCATTATCATGTCCCTAAATAGGCCACTGTTTTCAAATGCAATTTGAAAGTTTTTGATATGCTCTCAAGATTGGTGTCAAAGTTAATATTGGTTATTGTCATCATAATGACTAAAGTAAAGAAATTTTCCCTGTTGCGCGTTTATGCAAGGTAGTTTTAGTTCATGATAGATGTTAGACATTCATACTCGCACCTACTTACCTGGGTTTCATAGCCTTGTTTTTGAGTTTCAAGTTTCAGTTTGGCTAGCTTATGGGTTTTGTAGGACCCCAGCGTCAAGGAACTGGCTGAGCAAATAGCCAAAGATCCTGCATTCAACCAAATGGCAGAGCATCTGCAGAAAACATTTCAAGGTGCAGCAGTTGAAGATGGCATCCCTCAGTTTGACTCACAGCAATATTATTCCACCATGCAACAGGTTATGCAGAATCCTCAATTCATGAATATGGCTGAACACCTTGGCAATGCATTGATGCAGGTATTGTTGGCTTTATTCCATCAGCAGTAGTTTTCTTTTCCTTTTACTTGTCTGTCTTGTTTTCAGGTGCATGCATGTATCTGCCTGTATGGCACCCTTATATACAATACCATTTAATATCAATCTGAAGTGGATGTTTGCATTTTGAGTGCCTGTGTTTCTGCTTCTGTGTCTTTGTCAGTATGTGCGTTATCCAGAATGTCTGCTGGGTGAAAATTGTAGTGTTGTGTTTCTTCAGGATCCTTCAATGTCTCAAATGCTAGAGAGTTTTTCAAACCCTTCACATAAAGATCAGGTTGAAGAACGAATGGCTCGGATCAGAGAAGATCCTTCCTTGAAGCCTATTCTGGAAGAAATAGAGACTGGTGGTCCAGCTGCCATGGTCAGGTTGGTAATCAATTTACTTAGATATCACTATATAATGGTGACAAGGGTATAGAAGTGGGAAACAAAATTGCAGCTTCAAAATACCTGGATGTCATTATGTAATGATAACAAGCATGAAGAAGTGGAAAATTGTCAGCTTGTTGGTATGATGCTTCTGGCCTCAAGGTGTTAGCAAAGGTGGAAACTTATGTTCTCAACAAATTTTAGTTCTATTTTCCTCACTCATCAATAGACAAGTTTGGCTCATTTAGGTACTGGAATGATAAGGCCGTCCTGCAGAAATTGGGCGAAGCAATGGGACTTGCAATTCCTGGAGAAGCAGCCACTTCTGCAGACAACTCTGTGCAAGATGAAACAGACGAAGGAGGAAATGAGGACGAATCAATTGTTCATCACTGTGCCAGTGTTGGCGATGTTAAGGTAGGGTAAAACTTTATGTTTCGTACTGGTTTCCTGGTTGATGCATTTATTTCTGTTTTGACTTCCTCAATTTTCATACGAAAATGGCATTTGTTGGATTATTTTGTAAACTAACAAGCAAAAAAACAACCCTGGGTGGTGCCACTCTCTGTAATGCTTCACATATGATCTCATGGCTGCTTTCCCAGTAGTCCATCCAATTGTGAGACTGTTTTAGAATATTATGCAACATAATATGTGCATCACTGTTTTTCAGTTCACATCACATATCTGGTGCTTTTATGTTTTCAATCCATGGACTTTTTATAATTGAAAGTTATTTTATTTGATGGTTACATTATTTTTTTAGATTTAATTGCAAATTAAGATTTTCTCTTTCATCAACAATTAGGGGTTGAAAAATGCACTAGCCTCTGGTGCTGACAAGGATGAAGAAGATTCGGAGGGAAGAACAGCATTGCATTTTGCTTGTGGTTATGGGGAGGTATGATTGTTACCTAAATCACCTTGCATTCAATTGTAGCATTTCAGAAAGAGTGGACATAGGGATGGGGTTTGAGGTGGAATCCTCTTCTTTTGATTGATGATATCACTTGAAATTTATAGCCATCATGCTAATTTGGGGTACTTGTGGCACAACCTGCATTGCTGCTGAACAGGATGATAAAAGTTGAGTATTTGTAGTTGTTATAGTATCTAGCTAAAAGACAATCAGGCAGTTGGTTCGCACTCATCGTGAGCAGAATGGTGACTGCTGGGGCAGATTCTGAGTTTAACCAAACTTATTGTTCTGCACTACTGTTATTTGCATGGTTGTAAGCAGATGCAACTTGTTTCAGGTGAAGTGTGCTCAAATTCTTCTGGAGGCTGGAGCTATTGTCGATGCACTTGATAAAAATAAGAACACTCCACTTCATTATGCAGCTGGTTATGGAAGAAAGGAGTGTGTAGCTCTTCTCCTTGAAAATGGTGCTGCTGTGTAAGTCAATAACTTTTACTTGAATGAACCTCATTTATTGGCTTAACTTAATGCAAGATTGTTGCCCTTAATCTATTTTTGGCTCCTTTTGCAGCACTCTTCGGAACATGGATGGCAAGACTCCAATTGATGTTGCAAAGTTGAACAATCAGCATGAGGTACTGAAATTGCTTGAGAAGGATGCATTCCTGTAACTTGAGGGTAGAGTCCAATGTCCGCGCCGGGCTCTGCCATGTTGTTGGCACTTCTGTGTGTTGGCCCAATATGCGGTCTTTGCTGTACTTCCTGTTGTCAGATTGCTATATCTTCATGATTTCACAGCTAGTAACATAATCAATATGCCTTTCATGCACTTTGGATTAAATGGGCGTGATACATTCTTGCACTTTGGATCATGCCTGCATGTTTCGGTCTGGTGACCACTTGCCTGTTTCTAAAAGTCGCCTTGCTATTTGCGGTACGATAAGCTGAGTTAATAATTGATCGAAGAATGCAAGTACGAACCACTCAAGCATAATTCATGTAAATTTGATTCTGTTTTTCGGGATGAGCATCTGTGGAACGTACAGAAGTAAAATTCTTCATGCTTATGTATTTAATGGGAAAACGAGGAAGTGAAAAAAAAAAAAAAACTCGGTTCTAATTTAGTACTCGTACATATATACTTACCCTCGATTAGTGTACTTAAAGGTGCCACCCACTTAATTTAATCGGTGAAGAAACAACGTGGTGGGAGGCAAGCTAAGTTTCATGGGGTTTCAACAATAAGAAAAGTTCGACGTACAAAAATAATAGCGATAAAAATCGAGCTGGATGCGTTCGTGAGGACGCCAGTATCCAAACGCTTGTTGTTTTGGGTCAAACAAAGCCGAAACTTACTGGTGAACTTGGATGGACTGTGGCAGCGGTGACCAACCATCCAGGTTCTCCACAAACCTTTTTAACAGTATCGTGCTGTGCATTCACGAGTAAATATTTAAGTCCGGGAAACTTGGAAGAGATGTAAAGACCGTTAGGTTATAGCGAGTAAGTTTGAAAGGTAGTTGGGGCGCGCGTACTCTTGCTTTGCCATTTTGTTCATGTTAGAGTTTCTTGTTGCAAAGAGTCATGCGTTTTCCGTCATTTACAACAACAATACAACACCGTCATTTACGACTCAATTTTGTTCTTTTTATAAACTGAATTTCCTGGAAGATGTAAGTTTTTAGCCGTTCAGATTTTTTTTTTTAAGCACTAAAAGAGAGAGAGAGAGAGAGAGATTGAGCTTAAGAGGAGGGTCATGAGCTGCTCTGGTGTTAACTGCCACCAAACGGTCGTAGCCAGCAAAAAGATCACCTCATCTATTCAGTAATGGTAGTAATAGTGTTCCTCTTTATACATTCAAACTTCACTTCTCTGCTTCTCGTACTCCTTGCAGCATCGTACAGGGCACAAGTGAAAAAAAATACAGGCCCCTTCCCATCGCCCAGACCACAACTAGTAGTGTTCTTGAATTCACTCTGTTTTCCCTGAAGTCGCGTTTCGAGAAAAGTAAGTCATCATCGTTGAACTCTACTTACTTTTATGAGGGGAAGAAAAAAAGAGGTCGGGGCGCCCCCCGGGGGGGGGGTAAAGATTTGCCTTGTATTGTAGGTGAGATTAAAATCGCTACGACTTCTTTGTGATGGACTTGGTTTCCTTTTGAGATCCAAGGATCCATCCAAATACACTCGAAAGTTTCAGAGGTCACATGGGAGAAAATGTAGCTTCGGAAGAAATGAGTGTTTTCAAATCTTTAGACATTGTGATACGGAGGGCCGGGATGATGAGAGAGGGTGGTTTGGACTTCTTATTTGTGTGCTATTGTCCAGGTCCATAGATATTGCTTATGCATTTGCACACGTCTTTAATTGCTAAACATCTATCTGCACATTACATTCCCTACCATCGGTAATTTCACAAATAAAATTTATCAGGCATCAAATTTGCTAGTGCGCCTAGGGATATACCTTCAGACTCCAGACCCAAGACACTTGATTGTATTCTCACTCCAGGTTTTGAGGCTCTTGCTGTACCATGGCTGATGACCTGGAAAACCCATTGCTTGATCCCGAGAACTTCAATCGAGAAGGAATCGATTTGGTGAGTTGTGGATCGACAACCATTTGAAAAGTTAGGTATTTCCAATGGTCCTGAATGATCTCTGAACTTGATTGGTTTCGTAGGAACGTTTGCCACTGGAAGAAGTCTTTGAGCAACTTAGAACATCACGGGGAAGACTTTCAGCCGAAGATGCGGAAGCCAGATTGACGATTTTTGGCCCAAACAAACTAGAAGAAAATCCGGTAAGCAATAAATTGAGAATCTTAACTTTTGACTATTCCATGGTTGGCTTCACACGTACTGATTCTCAGCACGCGAGAGTGATAAGCGAAAAGCAGCTGTGCTCTGGACCTTTTTAAAGAATTGAAACATCTTTCGTGATTTACTCCCTCCAGTTGTTTAAACATAAATGCTTGCCACCGATGAATTAAGGATTTTTGCACCAGTCGGAATGGTGGGCATCCGCTTAATAGTTAATAATACCATAATAGACTAAATTATAGAAATCTGGAATATCTATGAGCAGAATCAGCTACTTCGGAGGGACCCTGTGTTCCAAAATACCAAATACTTTATTTGCTGCATAATGTGCCAGGTAAATTCTTCGGTTTACTTGCTTATATGGGAGAGGATAGTCAGTTGACCTCCATCAGGGAAAAGCATTTCACCCTAAGCAACTAATGATAGAATTCGTCTTGATTAGTATTGCCCTGCATTACATGTGGCAGGAGAACAAGTTTTCGAAGTTCCTCAGTTTAATGTGGAACCCCTTGTCGTGGGTTATGGAAGCCGCAGCTGTAATGGCAATTGTCCTGGCCAACGGCGGAGTAAGTGGCTGTTGTTAGCGGTGCGACTTTTTGCCCATTTACATTTCATACATCGTCTCTTCCTTCCTCCTATTTTCGATTAATTTGCAAGTACGACAGAATACGATTCTTCCATTGCAACGTCTTTTTATAGTTCATGGGCGGTGATCAATCTTTGAGTTGGATCATGCAATGGCATTTCAGGGGCAAGGACCCGACTGGCAGGATTTCGTAGGGATTGTTTGCCTACTGTTTATCAATTCAACCATCAGTTTCATAGAGGAAAATAATGCGGGGAACGCTGCAGCTGCACTCATGGCACGTTTGGCTCCCAAGACAAAGGTATCTTCATGTACTTTAAATCTATCATTTATGATTATATATTATCATGCGCTCCAAGTTACAAGCGCTACTACATCCTCCTCTCCTCTCCTCTCCTCTCCTCTCCTTCCTCCCCTTAGTTTTAGCAAGAATGGTCTGAACAAAGGAAACTCCAAGATAGCGCCGCTGTGCCATGTTAACATAGGAGAGGGTACGCGAGAGCAGTGATTAATAATGACATGTCATTTGTAATGAAATTTTATGAGAGGGTAACACGAGAGCAGTAGTGATCATTTTGGTCGGTCACATGAAATTTCTTTTCTTCTCGCTTGCTACATTTTTTCCTTCTTCCTTTTCATTTTTTGGCCCCAAGTGTCCTTGCCAAACAAATAAAATGAAGAGAAAAATGAAATGAAATTTTATGCCACCCTATTTCGAGTTTTTTTTGGTTAAAAATAAAAATGAACGAAGAAGAGGAAAAATAAAAAAAAAAGAAGAAGAAGAAAAAGTCAGAGCATTTGGCAAAACTTCCTTTACTCTTTTCTTTGGAATTCTGCTTGCAATTGCGATTGGCGCGTCCGCAACAATCCCCCCTCGATCTGATTTTACAAACGGATTTTGAAATAAGTAATTTGAAATAAAGATTAAGAATTAATAATTAAAAATAAGAATTTTGTAAAAATAAAAAAGATAGGATTGATCGTTTCAAGGAATTAGCCTCCAATGAGGCATTCAATAAGTTAAATACTTTGATAATATTATTCCTTAGTTAAATTTAAAAATCATAAAGTATTATAATTATATAGACTTGATAGACTACTATTAGGATATAATACCTCCTATTAATTTGAAAATAATAAAAGATAATTATTAGATAAATCATGGAAATCGCATCATTCCTTGGTCCTTCAAAAATAGCATTGTCTTCAAGGTTGACTAGCAATAAAGTCTAGAAATCGATCTGTAAGTTAGTCCATTGAAGTAGGATTTGGACAATAGCTCGATTTTCACATTTGACAATACATCAGTCTAGGATGGCTTATAGCTGAAAGTTGACCTCTCATATACAAGTAATGTCAGGCAATTGGCTTTGTGCCACCACACCATCCCCTACCTTCTTTTTCAAGCAAGAGATATAGAAGACAGGATGTATTTTTGATCCAGTTGGTAAGTTAAGACGGTAGGCAACAGGACCAATGCGCTCCAGAATTTGGTATGGCCCAAAGAAACGAGGAGATAATTTCATTGAGGAGCAGATAATGACGGATAACTACCAATATAGTTGGAGTCTACGATAGACCCAATCTCCCACTAAAAACTCTCGCTTCGTACGATGCATAGCCACGTGTTGCTTCATATGGGCTTGGGCTGCAATAAGGTTGTCTTTCAAGAGTTGAAGCAACTTGTCTCTGTCTTATAAGTCCTTATCGACTTGATCCACGTGAGATGATCCAGCTATATACCTTGTAAGAATAGGTGGAACTCGCCTATAAACTGTTTGAATTGAGGACATCTTTGTAGAGGAATGATAAGTGGTATTATACCACCATTTGACCTAAGGAAGCCATTTTACCCAATTTTTTGACTTGTCACTAACAAAGCAACGGAGGTAGTTTTCCAAGCATTGGTTGACTACCTCAGTTTATCCATCTATTTATGGGTGATAAGTAGTGCTCATATTCAGCTGCATCCTTTGCAAACAGAATAGTTCTTTCCAAAAAATTATTAGTGAAGACCTTATCTCGGTCACTGATAATCGATTTAGGAATACCGTGGAGCCTTACAATATTATCAACAAAAACTTGAGCAATACTAGCAGCAATATAAGGGTGACTAACTACATAAAAATGAGCATATTTAGTCAAACGATCGACAACAACAAAAATAGTGGATTTACCTTGGGACAGTAGAAGTCCCTCAATAAAATCCATAAAAATGTCTGTCCAAACTTCTTCTAGGATAGGTAAAGGTTAAAGAAGTCCTGGAGATGTCACAGATTCACTCTTGTGACATTGGCATACATCACATTCAGCTACAAACCTTTTGATTTCCTTCTTCATACCTTTCCAATAAAACTCCTTATCAATACGCTTATAAGTACAAAGAAATCCTGAGTGGCTGGCAGTCAGGGATGCATGATATTCTTGCATAATTGTGTCCTTATAGTGAAAATGAAGAACAAGTATCAATCTCCCTTTATAGCATAAATCTTGAGAATCCCAAATGTAATGAGCAACCGAATTAGGACTTATTTGTAACTTCTCAATGATTTCTCGAGTTTCACGATCCTTCCACCATTCCCTTTTAATTTGCATAATTGTAATGCAGGTAGGGATAGAAAGTGTCACCACTTCAGCCTGCTCCAGAATACGAGATAATATGTTGACTACCAAATTCTCACTCCTTTTTTTATAAATGATCTCATATTCGTAGCTTAACAATTTAGAAATCCATTTTTGTTGTTTCATAGAAGAGATTTACTGCTCCAATAAATATTTCAGACTTTTATGGTCGGTTCGAATTTGAAAACGCCTCCCAATGAGATACAGACACCATTTTGAGACTGCATAAATAATAGCTAACATCTTCTTATCATAAACAGATATACTGAGATGTTTTGGTGATAATGTCTTACTAATGAAGGTAATAGGGCGACCTTCCTACATTAATACTGCACCAATTCCAATTTCAGAAGTATCAAATTCAATAATAAATACCTTACTAAAGTCTGGTAAGGCAAAAACTGAGGTGGTGATCATGGCTCGCTTAAGTCAAGCAAACGCCTCCTCTACTTTATCGTTCCAATTAAATGAATCCTTTTTTAAGAGAGTCGTCAATTCAGCGCTGATCTTTCTATAGTCATAAACAAACTTGCGATAATAACCAATCAATCCCAAAAAGTCTCGTGGTGCCTTAATCGTCTTTGGAGTTGGCTAATCCAGCATCGCTTGAATTTTGGAAGAGCCAACCACCACACCTTCTTTAGAGACAACATGGTCAAGATACTCCACTGTTTGGTTAGCAAAGCTACATTTTGTCTTCTTAACAAATAGAAAGTTTTCATACAGGGTAGTGAACACAATTCGTAAATGTGACAAATATACTTTAAGGGAAAAACTATACACTAAAATATCGTCAAAAAATATCAGGACAAACTTACGTAAATATGGTCGAAAGATATCATTCTATAAACTCTAAAATGTTGAATGTGCATTGGTAAGCCTAAAGGGCATAACCAGGAACTCGTAATGGTCATTATGTGTCTTGAAAGCTGTTTTTTGAATATCCTCCTTATAAACCCGGATTTGGAGATACCTCGACCTTAAATCTAATTTAGTAAATAATTGAACACCTCCTAATTTGTCTAATAGTTCGTCAACCATGAGAATAGGATATTTATCCTTCACAGTGACGTGGTTGAGTGTTCGATAATCCACGCACATCCTCCAAAAATCGTTCTTCTTTTTACTAAAAGCACAGGAGATGAGTATAGGTTAACACTTAATCTGATGATGTCAGGTTTTAACATCTCCTTAACAATTTTCTTAATTTCTCCTTTTTGGAAGTGTGAATAACGATAGGGTTAAACATTAACAGGCGTATTATCGAATAATAATGGAATACGATGGTCATGTGTCCTTTGTGGGATAAACCTACGGGTTCGACAAACAAATTGGAGAATTCAGTCAATAGTGTCGTAACCTCCTTCCCTTGTATAGAATGTGATTTGGCCACTTTTACTCCTGTCAACTGTACCAAGAACCCTTGTCCTACCTTCTATGAAACCTTCTTCATTCAATGACTATTAACAATAGTAATTTTACCCTTGCGTCTTTCGTGTAATTCTACTAGATGTCCATTCAATAGAAACTTCATTCTTAACCTAGAGAAATTCCAAGTAATATCTCCCAAGGTCCGTAACTAATCAATGTCAAGGACAATTTCATAATCTTCTAGGGGTAATAAGAAGAGACCAACATAAACGATCTGACCTTGTCACACGAGTTTTACCTTTGTGCACTTCCCTTGACATGTCAAATTTCTCCCGTTTGCAACCTTCATAGCAAGGGTTTTAGCAATCTTCTCATCTATAAAGTTATTGGTACTACTCGAGTCAACTAATACCATTATTAGCCTTCCCTTGAGGAATCCATCAATCTTCATAGTTTAGGGATTCAAATACCCAATTAAAACATGCAATACAAGCTCATCTACATATTTAACAAAGGTGTCATCACCATTTGGGCCCGTGTGGTCATTACTTATTTCTTCAGTCTCCTTAACTGGCTCAATCATTAAAAACTTTCCTTGCTTAAAACGATGCTCCTTGTGCCACTTCTCATCATAATGTCAATACAACCTTTTTGCCATCCACTCTTTTAATTATTCTTAAGTTAAACATCTAGTGTTAGAAGAACGAGTAAAAGAAGGTAAGTTGGTATTACCCTCAATAAGTTTATTGGCCATTTTAGTAGATAGTCGACAATTTTTAGCACCTAGCTTCTCCTCTTGTAAGCAAGCAAAGGAAATAGTTGCTACCATTGTTTGTAGTTGGCAAGCCTTGACTTCCTGTTAGATGTCAGCAGTAAGCCCTTTATTGAATGTTCCCACTAATTGTCTTTCCAACTAATCTTTAACTCGATTGGCAAATCACTCGAATTGACTCTGATATTCGATGACGATTGATGTTTAGTGAATTTTTGTGAGCTCTCCACCAACATTGTGATATTCCAATAGCCTAAATCGCAAAAGAAGCCCTTTAATGAATTCAGCTCACATTAAAACTTCACCACATATTTTAACCTAATCATATCATTAGATTGCATTACCTTCTAATTGAATAGAAGAAATTTTAACTTTAAAAAGTATGGAAGCGAAAATTTTTTTCAGCCTAAGAGATCCAACCTATAAGATCATTATCGTCCTAGCAAAAAAATTCTATCCTTATATATGATTAGGTATAGTCATGATGTTGTTCTTTTTGTTGGTTAGCAAAATACCATCTCTTGAACTTCAACTCGAAATTGATGATACTTTTTTTCTTTTGTTGTTTTGTTGGTAAAGGGCATCAACACTTTTTTTTTTTTTTGAAAATAATAAAAAAGAATTCTATCGCATAACAAACATGTTCCTGTTGCTGTAATTCGCTAACAAATTAAAATCAAATCGGCTTACTCAGAGTGAGTGAGCGAGCGTGAGCAGACCATGTCTTTGTGCAGGCCCTCAGAGATGGACAGTGGCAAGAGCAAGACGCAGCCGTTTTGGTCCCCGGGGATATCATTCCCGCGGATGCTCGACTGCTGGAAGGAGATCCACTAAACGTTGACCAGGCAAATTCTTTTTTTTTTTTTTTCCTTTCTTCTTTAACAACTGTTCTTATATATGATACCGAGAGTTGCTAATCCCTAGGTTGGGTTGGATTGGATTTTAGTAGTTTTGCTAATATGATTATATCATTATCATGTAACTTGAGGATTTTCCGTGCAGTCAGCTCTCACTGGAGAATCTCTCCCTGTCACCAAGAAGTCAGGAGATGAGGTTTTCTCCGGTTCAACCTGTAAGCATGGTGAAATTGAAGCTGTTGTCATAGCCACTGGAGTTCACTCCTTCTTCGGGAAAGCAGCACACCTTGTTGATTCCACCGAAGTTATTGGACATTTCCAGCAGGTAATTCTCATAAAACAATTACCAACTTTTTGCCGGTTAGACTCTGCCTGGAAGCTGTGCCCACAGGTTTTATTTCGGCCCTTCTCAGGCTCACTTGTTAGATATTCACTTTCGTTCATGCTGGGAACTGAAATTCAAACCAAAACATTATTTGAACTTGCAATGAATGATTTAAAATGTCTTGTGGCAGGTCCTTACCTCCATTGGGAACTTCTGCATTTGGTCTATAGCTGTAGGAATGCTGCTTGAAATTATTGTCATGTTCCCTATACAACATCGCTCGTATAGGGATGGGATCAACAATCTCCTTGTTCTCTTAATTGGAGGAATACCTATAGCTATGCCAACCGTGTTGTCTGTTACACTTGCAATTAGTTCTCATCAACTATCTCAACAGGTGCAAATCTTAACAGCTACAAGCATGCAAAATAGTTGTATTTTTTGTGACATGAACTGCTTGTGTTTCCACAAGGGCAAATCCCTTGGGGAGATTGGGGGTTTAAATGCCAACTTTCTCAGATTGACACATTATATGGATCTTAATAATGATGTGCTAAAATGGGAAAACTGCTTGTGATTATCATCTCATATGAGGTGAAATGAAAACAAGTGCAAATGGGAATGCAGCAATATCAAAAAAGCCTATGGTCCCAAATTTAATTGGGTTTTGCTACATAATCCATTAATGTGTTCTGTTATAAGCTGAGTTTCATGTGAGATGCAACTGTTCTAAATCTTTCACAACTCAAGGATTCCAAATCAACTTAAAATCGTTTGGTCCCTTTCCCAGCAGCATCTACCTGGATTTGGTCACCCCTCTTAATTGGAGCATTTATAGGTCTGTGGTGGACATGTCCAGTCCAACATAAATGTCAATTAGCTTGTCTCTTATCAGTGCTACACTTACTTGGCTCCTCATTTCTTATTTAGTCATGAATTCATCTAAACATTTTGATTTCTGTTAATACTCAGTCTTAGGACTTAATATTTCCTGACAGCTGGGTGAAAATTTTGCAGTCTAACAAATCTCCAGTTCCACATCTTCATTTAGCTATCAAAACTCTCATCCTATGTAGAATGTCATGTTATGTATTCCATTGCTCTAAATGGTAGAATCTAAGTTGGCTGCATTGAGGAACCTCTATGCCATTGGGGCTAGGTGGATGGAAATGCATATTGTCAAAATTGCAGAACCAATCTTTAAGATCATTGACTCGATGTTCTAGGCTTCTAGAAAGTCCCCGTTAAAGCATGTGGCAACAACCTCAAATCCTGTTGCTGACATTCTTGCAATCTCTTGCTTACATTATCATTTTAGGGTGCCATCACTAAGAGGATGACTGCAATTGAAGAAATGGCAGGAATGGATGTACTCTGCAGTGATAAAACTGGAACACTTACCCTTAATCGCTTGACAGTTGATCGAAATCTTATTGAGGTAAAGAGGCTTATTTCATGTTAGTTTGCTTTCACTTAAGATTTATCCAAATGAATTGTTAAAAGATAAGAGAACATAAATATTCACTGTCATTTATTTCTCACTTCAAACTGCTGTAAACAAGACTGATGTTCAACAGCATGATGACTTGTCTAGCTTGATCTGGCCTATGTTCTAGACAAGAACCTCCACCTGAAACAATAAGAATGAAGGTGATGCGTACATGGAGGCAATGCATACAATGGATAATTGCATGTGAAGCCCATTTGATTTTACAGTCTTCTGGAATTGAATTTGTTCAATGAATCATGCCTGGAACCATTCCCATAGAGGACTCCATGCATGAAGGAATCTACTGCTCGATAAATTATCCTGATCTTTGTTTTTACATGGCAGTTCCACTATTATTCTTTTTAGTACATTCAACAAGACTACCCTGAATGTTGAGTAATGAAGATGTGTTGATTCAATCCTTAAAAAGAATCAGTCATGGGTCATTTATCAAACTGAAATCTTTTAGAATACTGAACATAAATGGTTCAACAACCAGAACTTAACTGTATGAAGCTGGTCTTTTCATTACAATTTCTTTTTACAGCATCTAGTTCTTGTGTAATTCTACTCTTTGTTTGTCTACCCTAATCATCAATTTCTATTTTCTTCAGGTTTTTAACAAAGATATGGACAAAGAAATGATTGTCTTGCTTGCAGCAAGGGCATCCAGGCAGGAGAATCAAGATGCTATTGATGCAGCCATTGTTAACATGCTTGCAGATCCAAAGGAGATAGATGAAGAATATGAATCCAATTCCTTAATCTTCCCTTGTCTGCATTTGGGCCAAAAATGATTTCACCTTCATCCCTACAGGCACGTGCAAATATCACAGAACTTCACTTTTTGCCCTTCAATCCAGTAGCCAAACGAACTGCAATCACATATGTTGACTCTGATGGCAACTGGTACCGGGCCAGCAAAGGAGCTCCTGAACAGGTATCTTCCTGTTGAACCTTTAGTTTCATTTGACTCTTTTCCACAAAATTTTTTCTTCCATGTTTGAATGGACATTGAAATTTTGAACAAGTTTGAGACCACAAGGAGATAACACCACTGCCTTTTGCTGGATTATTACTGATGTAATCATAAAAAGCTAATTTTTTATGAATGTTAGACCAAGCTTCAGATAAACGTTGATTTTCAGCTGGACCACCAACAACTCTCAATATATTTCTAGTTGGAAGTATCCTTGTTCCCATTGATAATGAGAGGGACCAGATAATTCAATGCCAGTAGTTTTAGTACACAAGAGCAAAGTGCTTCAGGGGAGATTGGGGGTTAAAACCCCAACTCCCTCAAATTCCTACAAGTGTAGGCTTTAATTCCTATGTACCAAAAAGTGTTCATTACTCATTGGCATGTACTGAAGTTACAAGAGATCCAACTGCTACTTCTTGTGATACTAAGCTAAAATCTTATTAGGCCAGAAAGTATAAGCAAGCTGGGAAATTTTATTTTGCAATTTACTTATGATTTATGGTTATGGAGTGCAAAATTTAACCATACAGCTTTCTCTTCTTTTTTTATTATCCTTAAATATCAGATTCTAAATCTGTGCCAAGAGAAGAATGAGATAGCTGGAAAAGTTTACACCATCATTGACAAATTTGCAGAAAGAGGCTTGTGATCTCTTGGTGTTGCATACCAGGTAAGAGATTGCATCCCTCTTTTTTATGCCTGTCAACTGGAGGATAGTTAAACCAACCAAATATTGGATTTTCATAGACGTAATCACTGAGATATGATGAGATGGAAAATACTTGAGCTTATGTTTGGAACTAAAACATCAAAAGGGGCATAAAAAATTTTATTGATTTTCTTTTTTTTTTCTCCATATAAATTTCCTTGTAGGAGGTTCCTGAGAAAACTAAGGAGAGTCCGGGAGATCCTTGGAAATGTTGTGGGTTGTTGCCCTTGTTTGATCCTCCAAGACATGATAGTGCTGAGACAATCCGTAGAGCACTCAACCTTGGAGTATGTGTTAAGATGATTACAGGTAGATGCAAGTTTCTGTTTATATTTCTAGAACTTTCATCATTTCAGTGACTGGTAAATTCATTCATGTAGTAAGATTCATTGAATTGATAAAAAGTTTTGCTTTAAATTGTTTATTTCAAGTTACATCACATGCTTGCAAGCTCCCAGGAGCTTTTTTTATTAAATAAGTCTTGTTCATGTGAAAAAAGCATTAAGTTCTGTAGCTCACCAGATTAAGATGGCAGATAGAGATGATAATTCTATTGCCTTGTTAATTATCAGTCGCTATCAAATGTACGGTACAAGCAAGTGCAACAGTTTACCTTCTACATGTCATTAATTTGGCCTAAAGTCTTATACTTTGCTGCATGTTTCTTGATGCTCCTGTTGCCTGGCATAAATGTTGAGGAAAAAATAACACACCAATTTGCCAATATAGGTGATCAGTTGGCTATTGCAAAGGAGACAGGAAGACGCCTTGGCATGGGAACAAATATGTACCCCTCTTCATCACTCTTGGGCCATGACAAGGATGAAAATGAAGCTCTTCCAGTGGATGAGCTCATTGAAAGGGCCGATGGCTTTGCTGGTGTATTTCCTGGTAATTGAGTTAGATGAAGAACCTTGAGAGCTTGTAGTTCCTTTTCACAATGTTTTTATTGGATCTAACTGAATGAAACAAAAGCCTGCTTTTTGGGAAACAATAGTATGAACATGAAAAAACCAAAAGCTCTGCCCAAGGAAATTTAAAAGATCTCCTGGATATTAACATGACACTTCAACGTTTTTTAGAACTTTGTTGTGATTCATACATTGAGATCTTTCCTTGAAGTTTTTCATTCAAGAGGACAGGTTTTGTGGATTTTTCATTATCCTTGATCAGTACAAAACGGAAGTCAATAAGTTATCATTTCTGCACTCTTTCAAAAATTTCATTGTCATCTCACAGCAGTATCTTTTTATCAATCCTCTCAACATGCCCTATTTTTGCTGAAATGTTGGTATATGCACTAAAAGTTTTAGAGATGAGAATCTATGTTGCTTCAAAGTTTAATGTTTCCTCTAACTCCATTGGACTATAGACATGTCAACAGTATAGTGGCTAGAGCTTTTAATTTGTCTTGCAGTTAATTGCTGTCTGGCATTTGATGATTAATAGTCAAAGTGACTAAGATAATCAAATTCTTGAGTACAGATTTATGTATATAAACTCACATTCCATTTTTTTCTTCTCATACTGTATGTTGCTATATAATTTCCAGAGCACAAGTATGAGATTGTCAAAATGTTACAAGTAAAGAAGCATGTGGTTGGAATGACTGGGGATGGTGTTAACGATGCACCTGCTTTGAAGAAAGCAGATATTGGAATAGCAGTTGCAGATTCTACAGATGCTGCAAGAAGCACTGCTGATATAGTGTTAACTGAGCCTGGCCTGAGTGTGATTGTTAGTGCTGTCTTAACTAGCAGAGCCATATTCCAAAGAATGAAGAACTATACAGTTGAGTACTAACAGTTTCTTCTGCTCATACTAATAATTCAAATCATTTACGTGCAATTTGGAATCTACCGACATGGCATGCCCACTACAGACAAATGGAACCTTGGTCTCATAAAGGACCCACTTGGATTGCTGGTTTATTATTTATGAATTTGTTTGAATAAGCCATATGACCACCATCTAACTTTTGAGGTAAAAAACATCTGGGTCCATGTAGCTTTGGGGGCCTATGCCAACAACCATGGAATGTACGTAGTGATCTGGGCAATATGAGGATTTGTCTTTTTGCTAGCATGCAATATATCATTAATTTCCTCTCTTATATAGCTTCTGTATTTTTTAATCATTGTGGAAACTGACATTCCTGTCTGCATGTGCAGATATATGCCGTCTCCATAACCATTAGTATAGTGGTAAGCTGCTTGTCTTATAACTGTTTACTTTGTTGTCCAAATTTATAGATTGGATGCAGTAACATTTGAGCATCCAATTTGCTTAGACACTTCATAAAATTTCATTGAATTTTTTTGCAGCTTGGTTTTGTGCTCCTAGCATTGATATGGGAATATGACTTTCC
>JAGSHU010000120.1:0-18131 GCA_021533255.1 Ceriops tagal | reverse complement strand
CCAACAAAAATGACTCACCATGAAGAACTAAGAATCATTCGCCCCAATGAGAAGATTAGGTTTCTGCAACAGTAACCTGTGCACATGGAGAGATCTTTCTCAGAGGAGTTTTTGTTATACTTTTTTTTTTATATAACTTCTTGAAAAAGGGTGGGAAACCCTTAGAGTGATCAAGTGATCATTGTAAGTAGTTAAGAAATGATCCTTCTATAGTGGTTAAGGAGAGATCCTTCCCCAACATCAACTGTTTCCTTTAATAACAAGAGTAGATCATGTAATCTAGGAGTGATCTTATCACACTGTGGATGTAGCTCACACATTGTGGGTAAACCACGTAAAAATTCTATGTGTTCTCGGGTGCTTGTGCTTGTTTGATATCCATATGGTCGTTCTCATATAAAGAAGCAAGATAAAATTGGATCATAGACTTTGACAAGTCATAAAAGTTTAATTTGGATAAATTTGTAAAAAGTAAACATCTCACATTAATTCACCCCCTCCCCCTCTCAATGTGAGACCCCATAAGGTCATTATCAATTGGTATTAGAGCTTTGGGTTCCTCTGTTGATCCATTTTACTTAAATATGAAATTTTTCTGTTGCTGTGAATATATTATCTATTGGTTAATATCAGGGAGAACATAAACAGTGTTAATAGCAAGGGTATTCCCATGTTTAATTGACAAAATTATCAGTTAAGGAAGAATGGAATGTTCTCATATCTGCTGTCAGTGGCTTCACCTTGTTGCTAAAGGTACTGCTATGACATCTACTGATAAGAAGAATTTAGAATATGATACAAAAGCTAAAAACCTTACCATAAGCTTTTAATGTCAAAGTTTCCTCCATTAAAGATAAAGATTTGGATAGGCTGCCCCTGAATGATTTACACAACATATTAGTGGCTTATGAAATGAGAATGGCCTTAACGAAGAAAGAAAAGAAATCTAAGACAGAGAAGGAGTTGGCCTTCAAGGCTATGAAAAAATTAAAGATTAAAGAACAAAAAGAAGAATCCGACAGCAACTCTGAAGAAGAAAATAGTGATACTAAATTTGATAAAGTCATGACATACATCAACAAAAATATGAGGAAAAGAAAAGGGAAGTACAAGGGAAATTTACCCTTAAAGTGTTTTAATTGTTGAGGCATAAGGCATTTTGCTGTAAACTACCTAAAGAGAAAAGAAGCAGATAGTGATGATGATGATGAGCTTGCCCTAAGGAGGAAAACAAAGAAATCCAACTATTCTAGAGCTGGGAATTCAAGCACCAAAGGGAAATAGAAACTCTTTAAATTCAAAAGAAGAAATTTCTTAAGCAAGTTAGATGAAGAAGATTCTAAAGAAGAAGCTGATGATGATTTCGATGATGATGCTACAGAAAATGTGCTGGTTACACAGGTAAATAATGCAAAAAAAATTCTCAAGTGATGAGGAATTAGCTAAAGTGGAAGAGAAAGAATTAGTGTAACAACTTGAGAATGAATTGAGAGTTTGTTTACACAAAAATAGCAAGCTAGAAAAGGAGATAAAGAATCTTAAGAAGCTGAATAAAAATTTTGCTATTGATAAATCTGATCTCCAAGTGAAAGAAAAGGAGTTTGAAGCAAAAGAGAAAGAGTACTGGAAAAGAATTAAGGAGTTAAATGTACTTGAGGCAGAGTAAGGCAAAATACACAAAGATCTTAGCTCTAAGGTGATTGCGCAAGAGCAAGAAGTGTTGAAGTTGCAAGCCAAGGTCTATAAGGCTGAATCTGAATTGAATAAGCATAAAGAAAGCTTTATGCAAGCCGTGGAAGTGAAATGAGAGTCTTCTTTAGCAAATGTTATTAAAGAGGATGCTACCAAAAAGTTGGATGAGTGTCTAAGCAAATAAAAACCTTATTCTATAGAGAAGAAAGGACTTAGCTATATTGAAAAGTCAAATGAGAGGGTAGAAAAGAAGAAGAAAATTGTGTTTGTATCACAAGGTAAACACAAAGAAAAGATAAAATTAAAAGAATTTGATGTTATAGAGAAAAGAAACCAACCTAAGCTAAAATGGGTCAGGAAAGATGTGAAGAAAACTCTTATCCAAAAGAGACAAGTTGTCAAAGATGGAAAGAAGGTTGCCACACCTAAAAATCAAGTGGCAAAAGGTGTAAGAAATGATTATAATGTTGATTGTTACTAAACAGGTGCTAAAGATAGGAAATATGAATTTGGTGAAAGAAGAAAATTCAAATTTAAAGGATTTTGTTGGTGCTGTAGTAAGTATGGGCATAAGGTTAGTGTGTGTTAGAGTAATAGGCCTATAATAAAGAGGAATGTGAGGTAGAAGTCTAGGGAGAGACTCTATCAAGAAAAAAGATAACCTCAAGTGAAAAGAAGTCAAATTTCATTAAGAAACAAATTTAATATGTTGGAAGAAATCTATGGAAGATGTGAAAAGGCTGGACATACTATTGAGGAATGCTTGACATTACTGCCTGGTCAAAGAATGCAAAGGAGAACACCTACATATGCTCCTATGTTTGGCTGAAGAAGAAAAAGAGGAGGGGAAATGGCTATGGTTATGGAAGTAGCCTTAAAAGCTTCCAAGAAAGGAAAGCCATGGAGTCTAGACAGTGGCTGCTCTTCACACATGACAAGAGACTCCAAGGTGCTAAAGGAAGTAAAAAAATATGATGGAGGATCAGTCATAATTGGCAATGATGATGCCTTAAAGATTAAAGGTGCTAGTGCTGCTAAAATTGGTGTAAAAAAGTTGAAATTAGAGGAAGTGCTTTATGTTGAAGGGTTAAAATACAATCTAATTAGTGTTAGCCAACTTTGAGATGATGGGCATGAAGTTACTTTTAGCAAGAGTAGTTACACGGTAAAAAGATTAAATGATGGTATTGTCCTTATAAAGGGAAAAAGAACATATGGAAACTTATACCAAGTTTCCAACAACAAAAACACATGTTACATGAGCAATAAAGATAAGAATTTGTTGTGACATAGGAGATTGGGATATCTTAGACAAAAAAGGCTGAACAAATTGTCCAAAAATGAAGCTGTGAAAGATGTACCCAAGCTAAAAAGAAAAAGAAATAGCATTTACAACACTTGTCAAAAAGGGAAGATGGTGAATGCTACCCACAAAAATATGGAGATTCAAACAAAGAAGCCATTATGGCTCATTCATTCAAATATATTCACCAAACTTCTGTCAAGAGAGATGTTCCATAAGTTAAGGCTAAACTTATGTATTTAGCCACCTCCAAGAGGCTAAGGTATACCTCTAACCCCTCTCCCTTTCCCTTTTTTATTATTCTTTGGATTTGTTGTCAAAGGGGGAGCTATTTTGCATAAATCCAAAGAGAGAATGTACTGATCAAAAGGGGGAGTAGCTTGATAAATCCAAAGGGGAAAATCAAATTAAGGGGGAGAAGTAGAAAAAAGTAGGAGTTAAAAATTGAAGTTGTTGCCAATTAGTATCATGCCTACATAAAAAAAAAAAAGATGTATGTTTCAAGGGGAGCTGTAAGTGTTGATGTTGTTGCTTGTACTTACAGATTTATGGATTCAATGTGTTGCTAACAAATCCAAAGGGGGAGATTATTGAGCTCATCATTGATGACTAATGTTGAATTTATTGTCAACAGCATGTCACATATTTATCCTTGTTGATTTGATGTTGTAAGTCTCATTAAGATGTGTTTACTGCATTTATAAAGTGTCAACAGCTAATTTATTCAAGGGTTAAGGAAGACGACATTGGTGGAATATGATGAGAATAAGGAGAGAAAGCAGGGCTAAAATCAGGATGCTGCTAGCTTTATCTTACGCTGCCAAAAATGACGAGTTGATTCAAATTACTAGTAGTGTTTTAGCCGTAAAGAAAGCACTAGTTGCTATAACTGGTTGTTTGTAAGATTGCCCTCCATGTGGCACGGTTGAAATTTCTTTGACAAAACATGTATCATTGCTACTTCTGGGATTGCATTTAGCAGTGGCACTACAAGTCAATGCTGACCATTGACCCTAAATTCAAGTTAATAAAGCATTAAATAGTTAATCGAAAATATTTAGGTCATCCAAATTACAACTATCATGAATTTGAGTTTGAAAGATAATCATGACCTTATTAATATGATTAAAGTACTCAATAAATACAGTTATATATTAAAACTAACTTCAAAATAAAAAGTGCTATAAAATTAGAATTTATTAATTGTGATTTAGTTTCTTTCTAATAAAATAGTAGTGTTTTGATATTTTAAAAATTTATCATTATCTCTATTTTTAAGGTTGTTATTTAATTCTATAAATAAATATCTTGTTACAAATTCATAAGGACAAATAATTATATGAATTAAGAAGTGAATTTTTTTTTATTACTCTTCGTTGAATTTTAAGAATGTATCAAAATTATCATCTTGTGGTATTTCAAACCAAAATATCACTTCCAAGTCCATTCTTTTCTTAGGATGTGATATTCATATCATTTTTTATAGGTTCAGCTTATGTTTATTTGATCATTAGATATAAGTTTTACTTAATTGAAATCTCCTTTACCTTTTTTAAGTTCTTGTTTAATTTTATGTGTGTCTTCAGTCTTTAAACTATGTCTTTTCAGGTTTACTTTCATTGATTTGAGAGTTTGGTTCTAAATTAGGTTGAATCAATTAATTCTTTGATTTACTATTTTCATATTTATTTAATTTTTTATTTAGTTTGTCTATTGAATGCATTACATTTAAAAACATTATTCTTTTCATGTTTGTTTGTTTAAGTGCATAACCATCAAAAAGCACTGTCGTCAATTCCATTTGCAACATCAAGTGATGGAGCCAAAAACTAAATAGTATCATTCTCCTTGACATCATTTTTTGTTTTTTAACTTTGTATTTTTTATTAGTTCAATTTTCTCCTATTTGCTTTTATTTTGCAAAGTTAGCTCATTCAAAATTAATCTTTTTGATTTATATTAGTTCCTTAAAGAGCTAAAAGGGAAAGTTAAAGTAGCAAATGACAAGTATGAGTTCATCATAAGAAAAGCCATTAAAAAGAAGTAAATACAAGAGTAAAGTAACAATAATTGAGAGAAACGTGTAAGGGAGCGTGTGTGAGTTTATTCTTAACATTTTGTTTTTTAATGCAAATTAATAACATGACCTCAAAAAAATAAAGGAATGAGTGAGGTAGACAAGAAGGGTGATTCATCCATGCTTCGATTTATCCAGCAATAGTTTGAGTGCATCAATGTTATGTTTGGTGACATGAAAGATCAAATGGAGAGGCAAGATGTTATTATAGTTGATTTGCAAAGGGGACGAGCATGTGAAGCTCTTAATGTATAAAGGTAAGAGAGGTATAATCATAATGATGATTATGATGATGATGAATATAATGATGCCAATTTTGATGATCATGCCACAATAATCAAATTTATCAATAATAATGGTGGTTGAAAGGATGCAAGAAGGCATGATGCTTCTAACCATATTTTGGGAAGAATCAAAATATTCCCTTATTCTAAGGGAAAAATAAATAACCCTCATGTGTAGTTGAATTGCAAGACTAAGATGAAATAAGTAATTGATTGTCATAACTACTTTGAGATGAAAAAAGTAAAACTAAATATTATTGAATTCATTAATTATAGCTTGTCTTGAATAGGCAAATAGACCCCAAAAGGCCTATTGATACAGAAAAAGCAAATAATTGATTATCATAACTATTCTGAGGGTATAGAAAGATAGGAAAGAGACAATCAAAAGAATCAATCAATCATTAATCATATGGTTAGGTCATATCTTGTAGAACCTCTAAAGATCATAATATATTCTAACAGTGAACAATATGATAAATATATTAAAAACTTGTTGTAAATTAGGGGCATTAAGTAACAGGTGCACACTACCTAACTTCCACATTTTTGAGGAAAAGAGGGATCTTAGGCCATATAGACGTGGGCACTACACACCGCAACAAGTTGCCTTTTGGGGAGAAGGTAATATCAAGGAGAGATATGAATATCTCAGAATGCAGAAAAATGAGACAGTCCAAGAGTTCTTCACCCGGGTTATTAATGCTGTAAACGACCTTAGAAGTCATGGGAAGAACAAGAAGGACTCATCGATTGTGAAGAAGATTCTGAGAATTCTACCTGAGAGATTTGCCTCAAAGGTAGCAGCCATAAAGGAGAGTAGAGATCTCAATTCTATGTCTCTGCATGATCTCCAGTGCAATCTCATTGCATATGAGATGAGGATGAAGTTAGTTGAAAGCTCTGCAACAACAAAGGTATCAAAGGAGGCAGCTTTCAAAGCTATAAAGCACTTAAAGATAAAAGAAGAGGAAGAATCATCCAGTGAGGATGATGATGATGATGATGAGGAAGAAAGTGAAGGTGAAGTATTGGGTTACTTCACAAGGAAATTCAAAAAGGGGTCTAAGAAGGGAAAAGGACAACTGGTCTTGAGATGTTATCATTGTGGGAAGACTGGACACTTTGCTCTTAAGTGCAAAGTAAAGCTTGATGATGAAGATGAGGATGATGATGATGAGCCGAATTCAAGATGGAGAAGATCATCAATCAAATCAAAGAAGTCTAGTAAAAAGACTGCCAACCCACAGAGAAAGAAAAGAGACTCATTCAAGAGTTATGTGAGTCAGACAAAAGAAGCTAATGAGGAGGAAGATGAAGACTCATTAGATGAGTATGTCTTCATGGCATCAGCATAAGATGGTAGCTCAACCTCTGAAGAGGAAGTTGATGAGGAAGAGCCAGATCTTGAAGCTGAGCTGGAAGCAGCTTTAAAGGAGATAGTCAGAAGGGGCAGAACCATAAGAAGGTTGGAGGCCCATATAAAACAAGTTGAAGCTAAGTCTAAGGAAGTTGAACGTCAAAAGGATGAAATAAGGGCTGAGCATATTGACTTGAAGAGAAGATTTGAAGAACAGATTAAAATATGTGAAGACCTTACAGTAGAGCTTGGCTCAAGGTCTTCAAAAATTGAAGAAATGGAGAAAGAGTTGCTGAGACTTCAGCAACAACTCAAAAGTAGCAAAGAGAACGTACAGAAGTTTAAAATGATAGGAGAAACAAGTTCTATAGAAGGAGAGAAGAATGTAAAGAAAGTGCAGCAATCTGAGGCTGTATTGGCTAAAGGTAATAAGAATGTGCCACAGAAGTTGAAAAAGAAGGTTGTGACTCAGGAGAAGATAGTGGAGAATAAAGAAGATCTGAAGAAGCAACCTAGTGTGGCAAACAAAAATGGAGAAAAGAAAGTCAGCCAGCAGAGGGCTACAGTTGAATAGAAGAAGGAGAAGAAGGTGACTAAAATGAAACTCACATAAGCAAAGAAGCCAGCTACTTTGCCTGCACAGCAAGTGATGAACAGAAGAAGACAAGCTGTGATCAGACCCAAGAAGAGATAGTTTCAAGGTCATTGCCTTTATTGTGGAGTTTAGGTCATAAGGCAATTAACTGTTGGTGGAGAAGGCCAGTATATGTCTCCAACTTGAGAAGATCCGATGCTGCATACAGGGGGAGACAGTACAAAATTCAGAAGAGAACACCTGTTGTGAGTTCTTGCTCATACTGTAAAAGGCGAGGACACACTGACAAGGATTGTTGGTGGAAGCCCAAACCAGTAGTTTCAAAGAACAAGTTTGCTATATTGGCAGACTTGGAATAGTGTGAAAGGTGCGGGCAAGATGGCCATAATGCCAAGAGATACATGACACTTCTCCCTGAGCAAGAGAAGGCGTTTAATGGCACAGTGAAAACAAGCGATACAGTCAAAGCTGAGAAAAAGGAGAAAGCTATCTTCCAACCAGTTCAAAAGAAGGAATATAGAGCAAAAAAGGAGGTAGCTAATATAGCTGAAATTGCACTAAAGGCTGATTGCAAGAATAAGCAATGGATCCTTAACAGTGGATGCACTTCACACATGATGGGAGACAAGAGTAAATTGTC
Organism: Ceriops tagal; assembly: GCA_021533255.1. Lineage (NCBI taxonomy): Eukaryota > Viridiplantae > Streptophyta > Magnoliopsida > Malpighiales > Rhizophoraceae > Ceriops > Ceriops tagal. The sequence continues at coordinate 10,180 of JAGSHU010000120.1, read as the reverse complement.
AAAGCTAAACAAGTCAAGAGTAGGCAGAGTCAAGTTTGGCAATGATGATTCACTCAACATCAGTGGTTAGAGGTCAGTAAACATTGGAAGAGGGAAGCTGAAAGATGTTTTGCATGTTGAAGGACTCAGATATAATCTAGCATCTGTCAGCACACTATGCAATGAAGACAATACTATTCACAAAAACAGGTTCCAGGTAAAGAGTAAAGAAGGCAATACTATTGCAGCTAGGAAGAGAACAGTTGGAAATTTGTATGTGATTGATGAAGAAAGAGATCCTCTTGCAACTAAGACTGTGCAAGAAAGAAAGCCAAAGAAAACGTGGACTAGTACTCATCAAGAAAATCAGATCACAGGTGACCCATCAGTAGGAGTTACAACAAGAAGAAGAATTGTGCGAGCTACTGCTTTACTCTCACAAGTTGAACATAAATCTGTTGAAGAGGCTACACAAGATCTAACTAAATCTCTATCCACAAAGCTGTTTGAAAAGCACAAAATGAGTCTGTCTGTGCAAGTGCCTCCTCAAGCCTAAAAATCAAGTGAATCCTCCATCTCTACTTTGCGAGTTTTTTAAATTTGTAATTGGTTGGCAAAGGGGGAGAGAAGGAACAGTGCAGGAGGAGCTATTAAGAAAGGGGGAGTGCATATTTAGGGGGAGTTGAAACTGTTACATAGTGGCTTTTGTTATGAGTGTTGCCAACAATTACAAAGAGGGAGATTGTTGTTCTCACAGCCTTGTATGGGTTGTAATTGTTGTCAACTAGGTTTAAGTGTGCAAGAAAATAAAGCCACATGGAAGGGTAAGAAAGTAATTCACCGCGTAAGCCCTATTAGGGTTTCATGGAGTAGAGTATATAATGGTCTTGGAAGACAAAGAACAAGGGGTCGGCAATATTGAGCATTCAGCAAAACCTAGACAACCGACCAACCAAAGAGAACACCAAACCCTACACGGAAGAACACCACCGGCAAGGACGAAGAGAGTGAACAGTGCAGTTGATGGACGAACCTCGTGAACAGTACCATCGAGAGAGAAAGAAGGAGAGAGACGGTTGACCGCTGGGCTGAATGAAGAACAAAGGCGGACGGCCGAAACAATTGAGCAGCCGTCGACGGGTAGGAGAAGAAAACGCAGCCATCGACGGTCAGAAAATCGAGCAAAAGGCAAATCCGTTGAGAGAGAAGGAGGCGGCCGAAGGGGGGCTGAACGTTGAACGTAAGATGGCCGAAAGGCGGCTGAGGAAGGTGAGTCGTGAGGGAGACCAGATCCGAACTGGAACAAGATGAGACCAGATCGGGAACGGGTGAGAGAGATCCAACGGCTAGACGTTGGAAGAGAGAGAAACAGACGGTCGGAAAAACAAAGAAACCGATCAACGGGAGAGAAAACCAGGAATGGGCGAAGATGGCTGGACGGCAGGACAAAGATAAGTAGACCACTGGCAGAAAAGGGAGGAAATCTGGCCAAGTGGGTGAACAAAAAAGAGAAATCCGGTGAAGAAAGAGAAATCCAGTGAAGAGAGAGAAATCCGGCGGGAAGAGAGAGAAATCTGGCGATAAGAGAGAGAAATCCAACTGGACAGCAAGAGAGAGAGAAACGGACAGGTAAGCTGTAAAACAATAAAGCCATGAGACAAGGAGACGGGGAGACAGTGAGACGATGAAAGCAGGAGTTATGTGAAACAACGTAAAGAAGGAATTCAGCGAAGCATTGAACTCAACGTATTTCCAGACTTCTTTAAGAGAGGTTAGAGAGCGTTGTGGTGAACTTCTAAGCGGCAGTGGAGCAGCCTTTCAATTCAACAGAGGCAAGACAAGCTAGAAGAAGAGTAGACACAGTAAGTGACACTCTTTGTATTGTACTTGCTTAGTAATTGCAATAGTGAAAGGAACAGAGAATTAAAGACATCCATTGTAACCTGTATTCACAAGTATAATGGATAGTCTCAGTAGAGGGAGAGTCCCTACCACCGTGCATGCACGTTGACAGAACCACGTAAATCTCGTGTGTCCTTAATTTGCTTTACGTTTTGTGCTTTGAATTGAGTTGTGAACGCAGCTAAAGTATCAGCCAACCCATAACTTGACGAAGACCTAAACAAGAACATTCGTATTGTCTATTAAGCAAGGTGTCTGATAGGTGACTTTAAGGACTATTGTGATTGGTAGGTAGCAATAGATCTACCTTAGTTGAGTCTGAGAAAGAGTTCGCTTTTAAGAAGAGATTGAAGTTGTTCACTTACCTGCGAATTGCGAATTGTGGTGATACTGATTCACCCCCCCTCTCAGTATCACAAACTAGTAGATCCTAGGGAGAAGTCGGGAACTTCATTTAATTTTAAAGATATTAGAAAAATTAAGCAAAGCAAAAAGTGATGCATTACATAACTTAGATTTAAGCAAATCAAAGACATCTTGTTATTCCTTACCCCACTTAAAACCTACTCTTTTTAATCACTTCAATCAATAGTGCAACAATAGTATTAAAATCCTCAATGAACTTCCTGTAAAAGTTAGCCAAATTATGAAAACTCTTTACATCACTCATGCTCTTAGGTATAGGCCATTCTTGAATAGCTTTAATCTTCCCTTTATTAACCTCTATGCCATTAGTAGACATGATATAACCCAAGAAAATGACATAATCTTTGCAACAATCACATTTCTTCAATTTGACATACAATTTCTCTTTTCTCAACACATTAAACACACAACACAAATGTTCAACATGTTTTTCTAAATTCTTATTATATACTAATATGTTATCAAAATAAGTCACAACAACTTTTTCTAGGAAAGGTGTCAAAACATGGTTCATTAATCTTATAAAAATGTTAGGTACTATAGTCAAACCAATGGGCATAACTAACCATTCATACAAACTATGCATAGTCTTGAATGTAGTTTTCCACTTATCACCTTCCCTTATCCTAATTTAATGGTACCTACTCTTATGGTTAATTTTAAAGAAGTAATAAGTACTATACAATTCATCAAGCATATCATTAAGTCTAAGTATATGATGTTGATATTTAACTATTATTTTGTTAATAGCTCTGTAATCAACACACATTTTCTAAGACCCATTTTTCTTTGGCATAAGCAACACTAGCACTGCACATAGGCTCATGCTCTCCCTCACATGACTTTTTTACTGTGCCATTGAGTGCCTTCTCTTGCTTAAGGAGAAGTGTCATGCATCTCTTGGCATTATGGCCATCCTGCCCACACCTTTCACACTGTTCCAAGTCTACCAATATAACAAACTGGTTCTTTGAAGCTACTGGTTGGGGCTTCCACCAACAATCCTCGTCAGTGTGTCCTTGCCTTTTATAGTATGTGCAAGAACTCATGACAAGTGTTCTCCTCTGAGTTTTGTATTGTCTCCCCCTGTATGCAGCATCATATCTTCTCAAGTTGGAGACATATACTGGCCTTCTCCACCAGCATTTACTCACCTTATGACCCCAAACTCCACAATAAAGGCAAAGACCTTGAAACAGCCTCTTCTTGGGTTTGATCACAACTTGTCTTCCTCTATTCATCACTTGCTACGTAGGCAAGGTTGCTAGTTTCTTTACTTGTGTGGCTTTCATTTCAGCTACCTTCTTCTCCTTCTTCTGTTCAGCCATTACCCTTGGCTGGCTGAATTTTGTTTTCTTTCTGAGTCATAGTAACTATGGGCTGCTGCTCTTTAACCACATACATCATTTTTGGCCCTGGCTTTGGTTTGATAACTGTCTTCTCTTCTTCAGTTATTTTCACCTGAGTCACAGCCTTCTCTTTCAACTTCTGTGGCAAAGTCTCATTGTCTTTAGGCAGTGCAGCATCAAATTGCTGCACTTTCTCTTTATTCTTCTTTTCTCTTGTAGAGCTTATTTCTCCTATCACTTCAAACTTCTGCAAGTTCTTCTCACTCTTTTTGAGTTATTGCTGAAGTTTCAGCAACTCTATCTCCATTTCTTCAATTGTTGAAGTCCTTGAGCCAAGCTTTATTGTAAGGTCTTCACATATTTTGATCTGTTCTTCAAATCTTCTCTTCAAGTCAATATGTTCAGCCCTTATTTCATCCTTTTGACTTTCAGCTTCCTCAGACTTTGCTTCAACTTGTTTTATGTGAGACTCCAACCTTTTTATCGTTTTGCCCCTTCTGATTATCTCCTTTGAAGCTGCTTCCAGCTCAGCTTCAAGATCTGGCTCTTCTTCATCAACCTCCTCTTCCTCTTTAAAGGTTGAGCTACCACCTTGTGCTGATGCCATAAAGACATGCTCATCTGATGAGTCTTCATCTTCCTCATCATCATCATCATCATCATCATCCTTACTGGATGATTCTTCCTCTTCTTTTATCTTCAAGTGCTTTATAGCTTTGAAAGCTGCCTCATTTGATACCTTTGTTGTTGCAAAGCTTTCAGCTGACTTTATCCTCATCTCATATGCAATGAGATTGCACTGGAGATCATGTAGAGACATAGAATTGAGATCTCTACTCTCCTTTATAGCTGCTACCTTTGAGGCAAACCTCTCAAGCAGAGTGCTCAGAATTTTCTTCACAATTGATGAGTCCTTCTTGTTCTTCCTATGACTTCTCAGGTCATTTATAGCGTCAATAACCCTGGTGAAGAACTCTTGAACTGTCTCATTTTTCTGCATTCTAAGAGATTCATATTTCTCCTTGAACACTTAAAGCTTAGCCTCCTTCATTCTGCCATCACCTTCATAGACTTTCTGCAATCTATCCCATATCTCCTTGGCAGATTTGTAGTCCATAACTTTAGCATACTCAGCATCTGTCAATGCTAAAATGATGACATTTGAGGCCTTCCCATTTATCTCAAACTGCCTTAACTCTTCTGGGGTTGGGTCTTTACCTTCTTCCGGAGCCACAAAACCCTCTTGTACACATTTCACCACGTTCATGCCCATGGTTGCAAATACCACTTGCATTCTTGCTCTCCACATATGGTAGTTGGTTCCGTTGAAGATTGGAACCTTCTTGCTGTAAGTGGTGCTAGTGCTAGTATCGGCTTCCATTTCTCAGTATGCTGAACAAGTCAAACTTCTAGATCCCTTCAAACTAGTACACCAAGCTATTAAGCTTCAAACTGGTAAACCTGTGCTCTAATACCAATTGAAGTTCCTGACTTCTCCCTAGGATCTACTAATTTGTGATACTGAGAGGGGGGGTGAATCAATGTCACCACAATTCGCAATTCGCAAGTAAGTGAACAACTTCAACCTCTTCTTAAAAGCAAACTCTTTCTCAGACTCGACTAAGGTAGATCTATTGCTACCTACTAATCACAATAGTCCCCAAAGTCACCTTTCAGACACCTTTCCTAATAGACAATTCGGATGTTCTTGTTTAGGTCTTCATTAGGTTATGGGTTGGCTGATACTTTAGCTGCGTTCACAACTCAATTCAAAACATAGAACGTAAAGCAAATTAAGGATACACGAGATTTATATGGTTCCATCAACGTGACGTACATTCACGGTGGTAAGGACTCTCCCTTACCAAGACTATCCACTATACTTGAGAATTCCAATAACAATGGATGTCTTAATCCTCTGCTCCTTTCACTATTGCAATTACTAAGCAAGTACAATACAAAGAGTGTCACTTACTGTGTCTACCCTTCTTCTAGCTTGTCTTGCCTCTGTTGAATTAAAAGGCTGCTCCACTACTGCTTAAAAGTTCACCGCAACGCTCTCTAACCTCGCTTAAAGAAATCTGGAAATACGTTGAGTTCTTCAATGCTTCACCGAATTTCTTCTCTACGTTGTTTCACATAACCCCTACTTTCACCGTCTCATGGTCTCACCCGTCTCCTTGTCTCACAATCTCACTGTCCGTTTCTCTTTCTCTTGCTGTCCAGTCGGATTTCTCTCTTTTATCGCCGGATTTCTCTCTTTTACCGCTGAATTTCTCTCTCTTCGTCCTCCCATTTCAGCTCGGATCTGGTCTCACCCTGGTTCCCGATCTGGTCTCGTCTTGCCCGTTTCTCTCTCTTGTTGTGTCGTTTCCTTGTCGACCGTTGGTGTACCAGTGGTCTGTCGTCACACATGGGTTTCTCTCTCTTTTTTGCCGATGGTCCCTTTTCAATGGTTCTCTCTCTTCCATGACGTTCTACCATCACTCTACTTTTCTGATTTTTGGCCGTTGTCTCTCTTTCTCTCTCTCGATGAGCTCCTGTTCTTCATTCAGCCCGACCGTTAACCTCTCCTATTTCCAACAGCCGACCTCTCCTCTTTTCCTTTTTTTTCTCTCCTTCGTCCGACGGCTACTTCGTTTTCTCTCTCTTCCCGTCGATGGCTTCTTTTCTCTCTCTTCGTCTGACAGCTTCACTGTGCAACTACTGTTCACTCAACGGCTACACTATTCATGATGACTGCTTCTTTTCTATTTTGTCGTCCCTTGTTCTGTCGTTCGCTTGTCGTTGATGTGCTTTGGTCATATGTTGTGTTTTTCTGTTTTCTCTATTTAGTCATCCACACACTTTTGTGTTTTGCCGTGTATTCAATTGTATTGGCCTTACCCTAGTTTTATCTTCCAAGGACTTTATATACTCTTTTCCATAAAACCCTAATAGGGCTTACATGGCAGATTTACGTTCTTGCCCTTACGCTGCGGATTTACTTTCTTGCCCTTCCATGTGGCTTTACTTTCTTGCACACTTAAACCTAGTTGACAACAATTACAACCCATACAAGGCTGTGGGAACAACAGCTCTTAAAATGACTTTTTACTTGTTTTCCTATTTGACAAGCATTGCAAAGTTTGTCTTTCTTAATTTTTTGCTTAGGTAACCCTTACATAAGATTGAGGTTATTTACCTTGGATAGCAATTTCATACTTACATGTCCCAAATATCTATACCATATCCATAACTCTTCATTTATAGAAGCTAAGCACTTAACAGTTTGGTTAGTAAGGGAATGAAGATTAATAGCATAAATATTATAATATCTATTTATAATTGAACAAAGTTTCATTTGATTTAAAATGAAAAATAACACATATATTAGACTCAAAAGAAACTTTGTAACCACTATCACAAAGTTGACTAATGCTAAGTAAATTAAATTTAAGACCATAAACTAAGGAGACATTATTAATAGTAGGAGAACCTCCCTTACCAATCTTTCCAATGCTTATTACCTTACCTTTAACATTGTTACCAAATGTTACATTTTCTCCATAAATGATTTTGAGAGAAAGAAAGATTTTTGCATTGCGAAGCATTCGCTATTTAAGTATCATTTGTTTTTCTTCATACGATTTTTCACATGTACCTATATAAATTTTATCTAATTTTAAGTACCCAAATTTGTTTCAGTCCTTTTGAGTGAGTTATGGAACCTTTTGCATTACTATAAAAACTTCTAATGCCACGAATGCTTTTTCTAATGTTACATGCATGAATCATATGTTCAAAATCACCACAATAATGACATCTAATATGATATTTCTCATGTAAAAATGAATGTGATGCTTTAATAAAATTGTGCCCATGAGGTTATGAGGCATTAAAAAAGGTATTGGTTATACCATTATGTGTGAAATGGTTATGACAAAATGATTTTCTAGTTAAACTATGAGGTGCTCTAAGTTGTTGTGATGCATATCCATACATAAATGCATGATTTTTACTTCTTGATGATGAGGATGCATATAATTTTGTGTGAACAAGTGTAACTTAAATCTTATGTGAACGACATAAGTGATTAAAGCCCAATCCAGATTTATCATTGATTAGTTTTTAAGAACAAAGTAATGAGTCAAGTTTTTCTTTTCCCTTGACAAACATTAAAAGGAAATTTTGAAAGTTTTCATTTTCTTTCTTTAAATGAAAATTTTCCTCCTTAAAGCAACATCATGTGCCTTTTGCAAATACTTATTTTCTTGTATAAGTGATTCATTTTTATTTTTTAAGATCTCATTTTCATGTTCTATTACTTTAAAGCAAGCATTAAGATTACTAAATTTGGTTGCTTGTTTGAACATTTCCTTGTTCATACATTTAAGCATGCTAATCATCTCAATATCATCACAAGTCATAGTCAGAATTTACCTTGTTGTCTTTTCCCATAAAGCACACGTAGTTTGCTTCATTATTGAAGGATTCGTCATCTGAATCACTAAACTCATCCTAAGTGGCTTTGTATGTTTTCTTAGTTGGCCTTTTACCTTTCTTCTTACTAGGACAATTTGTTGCAATGTTTTAGGGTTTGTTACACTTATAACAAATAATTTCCTTTTTTATTGTGCATCATTTTTAATAGATCATTTGAATGACTTTCTACTAGGTTGTTTTCTCCTTTTAAAAATTTAGCAAATTCTTGTGCAAGAATTATAAACTCTTTTTGATCATGTTCACTGAATGAACTATCATCCTTATCGTCTTCTAGACATCTTTGGCTATTCTTTTAGTTAAGGTTGAGGCCTTAAATGTTAAGTCTTTCTTTTTTTCCATGACTTTCATTTTGAATGTCATTTTATATGTGAGTAATAAACCCACCAGCTTATTAAGTGGCAAAATTTTTAGGTCCTTCGATTTTAAAACTGCAATCACCTTTAGGCTCTATGATTCTGCACTAACCTAAGTAACTTTTTTATGAGTTCCACATTATCAAGGTTCTTTCCAAAATTTCTCAATAGTTAACAATGTTAGTAAACATTGAATACATTTCAATAATATTTTCATCATTACTCATTTCAAATAATTCATACTCACATATAGAAATATTAATCTTAGTGTCCTTGACTTAGGTGGTTTCTTTATGTGTTAACACATGATTGTCCTATATCTCTTTAACTAATTAACAAAAAGAGATATAGTTATATTCGTTTAAGGTTATGACACAATAAAGGAAGTATTTGGTTTTGGAGTTAAGATTTTGGATTTTGAAATCTTCCGAAGTATTTGGTGTTGATTGTCTTCAACCAGATTCAAACTCGAAGCCTTCCTCTTTTAGCCAAAAGACTAAATATGTTCTCTCATGTGCCTTCGAATGCTTAACACCGCATCTTTCTATCAAATTCTTTATATACCAAAAGAGAAGAAGTTTTGCAAGCTTGGCTATTCTCTTTCTCCATTCCCCAACATCATCTCCAATTCTAACCCAAGTTTTCGCCAACATCTCCTTTCATCAATACACTTCCACGTGTTAGTGTCACCACTTGACATATTTACAGGTTTGAGTGGGAAAACAGTATCTTTGTGAAAAACAAGGATATGGTTATGTACATGTCCTTAAAACTCATATTATGGAAATCGAGTCTATTGATACTGTACTTTTTTTCATCATTACACCCAATTACTTACCTAGTGGTCATTTAGTCATTTTCATTATTTAGGCTCAATTTCTTTTTTCTAAATTGAATAAACAACATTTTGCTAATTGAATGTAAAATTAATTTCAATTTAATTAATTAAAATGGTTAGCAAAAAATAAAAAGCTATAATATATAACCAAAAAAAATAATATTTAATAAATACAATATACTATAATAAAATATTTTTATGAACAATAAAAGTCCGTAAAAAATATAAAAACAAATTTTTAGTCAATTTGATTTTGTAGATCTAAAACCCAATAGAAACAAAAAGAAAACAAATAAAGAAAAGAAAAATAAAAAAAAGTTTAACTGAATTTTAAACCAATTTCTAAATTAACTGAACCATATTAAACAAATTAATTTAATTTGTGAAATATTATAATCGAAAAGCATGCTAAATATGTTTTATTTATTTTCTCTTTTTCTTAAGAAAAGAAAAAGATAAAGACAAATTTTTGTTCATATAAAGAGAAATTTGTGAATAGTTATGTTCCCTTTGAATTATTTCCTTTTAAAAAAATTAAAAGGGAAATTTGGGATTTATCTTTTTTTTATTTCATTTTTTCCTCTTACTTATTTTTAATTTGCAATTAGGAAAATGTCATTATATAAGTAAAAGTTGATAACTTGACTAACAGAAATAAGATTTTTTTTAGTTTATTAATATAGATATAATAAAATTTAAAAAAAAGAAAAACAAATCTCCATGTTAAATGTTAAGTAAATCGGGAATCTAAAATAGATTTGCATATACATTAAATAAGGATAAAAAATCGGAGGACATTACGCAATAAGACTCCCTATTAACTCCTTGTTGGGGAAGAGGGGCCTTCA
>JAGSHU010000119.1:0-18176 GCA_021533255.1 Ceriops tagal | reverse complement strand
TATATATATATATATATATTATCCAAGACACATAGTAATTGCGATGCAAGGTAGTCCTTCCTTTGGTCGTTGAGTGGTCTTTGTCTTACTTTGAAACTTTGAATAGGATACTTCCAACGCGTTTTTGGAAACGTAGGTGTGAAAGCGTGGAAAAATCAGAGCATGTGGCCTCAAAATTTTTGATCAAATTAAAAGCACGTTGGATAAATAAGTGTGAAAAGAATTAGATAAACTATATATATATATATATATTATTCAAGATACACAGTAATTGCGATGCAAGGTAGTCCTTCCTTTAGTCGTTGAGTGGTCTTTGTCCTACTTTCAAACTTTGAATAGGATACTTTCAACGCGTTTTTTAAAACGTATATAACGGGTGCACACTTCCTAAATTCTATGTTATCAAGAAAAATAGAAATCTTGAACTATATAAGTGTGGTTACTACACACCCTAATAGGTTGCCTTTTAAAGAGAAGATAATGGCCCTATGACAAGTGATATCAGATCCTACTCCTATCCGCCATAGGACCCTCAACTTAATGCAGAATGTCGAGAACCTAACTCGGTGCATGTCCAAGAACATCAACAAGGCCGTCAATAAATTCGATGTGGGAGAATGTAATGGGTACACATTACTCAAATCTCACATTATCGAAGAAGTAGAGAATCTTGGACTATATAAGTGTAAGCACTACACACCTCAACAAGTTACCTTTTAGAGAGAAGGTAATGGCTTCGTAACGTGTAGGCGTGAAAGCATGGAAAAATTAGAGCATGTGGCCTCAAAATTTTGATCAAATTAAAAGTAAGTTGGATAAATAAGTGTGAAAAGAATTAAACGAACTCTATATATATATATATATATATATACGGACAGAATTTTAGGGGCAACGTAGGTCTACCGTTGGTTCCACACACTTTTTTTTAACAAAAAAATATATGATGTATAAATAAATATAATAAAAAATATATTATATAATATATAAATAATTATCAATAAATACTAAATATACATTATATTTTATATATTTACACATTATATATTTTTTATAGATATATAGATATATATATATATACTCTCATACAAATGTGACAAATTGTGGCCCATCCCCTTGATAATGCATTAAAGGCCCATGATTTTTTATGTGACGTTAAAGATAGTATACCATTTTTTCAAATTTGTAACCTTAAAAATATTTATTAAAGACTAAAATATCAGAATTAATAGTTGTAATTATAATTATTTACTTATTTAGCTAATTTCTCTATCATTTAAAATAATAAATTTTTATAATAATTTTATTTAGTAAAAAAATTTAAGATATTCAAATTTAGCATTATAACAATAGATACAAGATATTATTTTAATATTATAAAAAAATACTTTACACGATATAAAAAAAAAGATTTAACAGTTAAATATGTTTTACCTTAAGAGTGAAAAATGCCAGTGCAAACAATTATCCAACTTTCAACGGATCGAGTCCTAAACAAAGAGTTCAGGAACGTGACAAGCTCTAAAGACTTCAAGCAACTAAAGGTATGCACATTGGATTTGGTTTCAACTTCAACGTCTTCACTCTCCCAAAGGGAGAATGCTGGTTCTGCAACAAATCATCAGGAATCTTGTTCGGAGCCTATCTACACTTGACATCAAAATTGAACCGGCTGATAGTGAGACAAATCAGTACTTAATTACAGCAAATGTCCAAAGTTTGAACATTAATTAAGAATTATAATTTTGACATTCCTACTAACGTGAATAATAATTTTGACTTATCTCTTTATGTGAAATGACTTACATATGAAAATTGTTTAGTAATATTTCATGTTACTCTAAATTATTTAATTCTACTAATGTAAAATAACTTATATTCCTTCAATCTTGCTAAATTACAAACTATATGAAATAATATCATTTTTTTATAAATATCATAATACATATATTTTAAAAATTTAATCATGTAAATGAGTGATAATATTATTTAAATATAAATTTAAGTAAAATTAATTAAAAAAATCTCATTTAAGATGATTTTTAAATAAAAATGCAATGCATTTTATAGATAATAAATCATAATTTTTTAATAAACATATTTTATTGTTCAATAAAAATATAGTAAAAATTTATATCAATATATATTTCTAAGAGATATAAAAATTAATATATATTTTTATGTATCATAATTTAATTAGATAATATAAAAAACCATATTGCCACATCACTGCATGGAAAGCCGTTTGAAGAGGTCTAATCTGGGTAATGCGCTCTTTTCCGAAACCAAACATCTAAATTAAAATACAAAATTTAAATAATAAAAAATTAAAATAATAAATTTTAAAATTTTTATTTTTGAGTAATTTATCACTCTATTAAATAAAAACAATAAACCAAACATCCAAATTAAATTAGTGGTTAGAATAAGTTTAAACCAACTTGGTTTCCAACTACTGCCTAGGTATTTCAATATTTATATGAATATATAAATATTAGAATACTATTTTATATATTTTTTCCCTCACCTTTTTATTGTTTAACTTTCAACAATATTAGAATACTATCTGTTTCTTTCTTACTTCTTTTTTTTTTTTCCAACAATTGCAACTACTTGTTTTCACACTAACATACATTTTTCGTGAGCTTTCGTGGTACTCATTAAGTAATTATCAATAAAATTAATCAATTGGTTAACATGCATCAGTTAAGCACAAGAAAACATTAATCATTGATTAATAATAATAAAATGAGTTGTTCGAATATTTTAATTAATAATGTGAGAATATTTTATAATAATAATATTATTGAAAAATTAATTAGAATATAGTCCAATTAGTATGAATTAATTTTGTATATTATTACACTATTAGATATTATAATTTTAAATATTAATGAATATGCCTAAGTGACAAAATTATGTTTGCACATACATGTATATATATATGTATCTGTGTGTGTACGTGTGATGTGTGTGTGTGTGTGTGTGACAGAACCAAGAAGACTAATAACAAAAGGCCATTTACATAATTAACACTAAAATTATAATGTGTTGATTTATATTTAAGAAAATTTTATTCTTTAAATATTTCATATTTAAAATTAAAATAAATACAAAGATAAAATAAATTTGAGAATTAATATAAATAAGACTATTACAAATATGTATGTTATATTTATTAGTTGTGAGTACGATAAAATCAACATATTGATATTATGATATTAGACACTACAAATGAGCAACATTTGGAATTATAATATTCTTTGATTACATGATATTTATTTTATTTATTGGGGTTAATATACAAATTAATTTGAAACATTGAAGGTTATAATTAGTTAAAAAATAATAATTAGGGAGTAGTAAAATTTTTTAATAACAAATTTATTTCATCATTAATTCTTAGTGATAGATTTCTTCGAATCAATTGATACTATAGCTGAAGAGGGCTTGAGTGATGGGGAGGATGGTCTTGTATAAGATGAGACTGGAGTTGAACTTGTATTGAAAATCAAAGAAGGCTTATTTGATTAGGTAGGTAGTGAATTGTAAATAAATTTGAAAGCAATACAAGGAGCTCCCTCCCACAAAAAAAAAACAAAAAGAGAAAAAAGAAAAAAGAAACTAGCTTTTAACTCCAAGTACCAAGTTAGACCCTTTTCCAACACAATACACTCCCAAACAAGGAAAATTTTAAAGCTTAAAACATTAAATGACAAAGGGTAGAAGTGGCACAAACGAATGGGTTAGAATGATTTCAAGTCAAATTATTTTGAATTTTAGATTATTTGAATATGAATTATTTGAATTTTAAGTATTTTAAAATTTAAATTATTTAAATATTAAATATTTTAAAGTTTAAGTTATTTAAATTTCTAATCATTTCAAATATAAATATTTTAAATTTTGAGTTATTTTAATTTCAACTAAAGTTAAATTATGGGTCATTAACCTTTCATTCAATGCAAATCAAAATGAGTTGGATTTTTGACAAATTAAGTCTAGTTATTTAAATCAAGTTAGTATATCTATTTATAAATATTTTCTATTCACTATTATACTAATATAAAAAAATTTTTCTTTTATTTATGAAAAAATAAAAAAAATAATTTGTAGTAAGAATAAATTATTAGTTTTATGTAAATAAAAACAATTAAATAATAATATAAGTTTTTTGTTTCTTAAGAAACTAATATATGATAGTTCATAAAGGAGAGGAGAAACAAAAATCTAAATTTAAAAATAAGTAAAAATATTGGGTTTCTATAGTATATAAAGGAGAAGGAAAAAATTTTGAATTTAAAATATGAAAAAAAATATATTTTTGAAATTTCAGAATTAAATATATTTATACCATGAAAGTAGTTTTATAATTTTTTTGTTATAATGTTTTTGATTAATAATAACAATATAATTTTCAAATTTTAGTTCATACATATCATTGAAAAAAAATTAAATTGAATAATTGATATTTGATATATTTAAACTAATGGGTCTATTAATTTAAATATAAAAAAACTTTTATAAATAATAAGTATTTATAAATAAAAGTAAATCAAGTTTAAAATAATTTTTGACTTAAAAATATCTATAAATTTTAATTTGTACTAAATTGAATTAAAATTTTAAGATGGATTTAGCTTAAGTTAACTTGTATTGTTGCAAGTTTTGGGTCACTCAAGTTCAAGTTTGAGCTATTTTAGATTTGAATTTTTTCAAATTCAATTTATTTAAGTTTTAAGTTATTTTATAATTAAGTTATTTAGGTTTTAGGTTTTTTCAATTACAAATTATTCGAGCTTTAAGTTATTTGCGTTTTAAATCAAGTTAGGTTATATGATGATCCTTCAAGGAAAATACAAAAAGGGCCAAAGAATAAAGCAAAATAGAGATGTAGGGCATTAGAGAGAAATGAAGAAGGAGGAGGAGAGGGAGAGAGAAATTCAATATTTATATTCCATAACTAATTGCATACATCATATATGACTACCATCTTTATACTTGCCTCTGTCGTTTATCAATTCAAAAATATAAGGGAAACTATAAATGTAATAATAGTCGCAACTACCTCATTACTATCTCAAACTTAATTCCTTATTTAGTAAAGCTATAGGCCATAATTAAGTTGGATCATGACATTTCTCTCCTTTAACATCATTGTTCTCCAGGATTAGTAAATATTAAATTCTAGAAATTCTAATTAGATGAATGGAAGGTTCTCCCATGTTGCCTTCTTTTGGGTCATATTGACCTAATGATCTAATACTTATATAGCAGCTACATTCTTTTGTTATATAATGCATTGATTGAGGATTGCTACTAATTCTATCTTAAATTGTCCATTTTTACCATCCAAAGAAAGCTATTGATGCTAAAATGCCAAATTTTGTAGACTTTTTGAGTAGAGAAATATGGAAGACAAGATAAATCTCACTATTTTTTAGCAACTGCAGTTTACAAAAAATTGTTCCCACCTTTCTTAATACCTAAAATGGACTATAATACTTTGAGGCTAAACTCAAATTGATGTGCACCACCATTGAAGCTTTTGCCTATGAGGTTGTAATTTCAAGAACACTTAATCCTCAAACTTAAAGGTCTTATCTATCCTATTCTTATAAGCATAAAACTTCATTCACTATTAAGTGCATTGTACTTGCTCTTTTAGCACCTTAGTCAACACTTGCTACTCTCAGAAGAATTTTGACAAAGAGGTCATTCTTGTTTTTGATGTAAGCAAGGAAGTTAAATAGGGAATAAGATACCTGGACAATGCCTCAAATGGCATCATGTTAATGACATAGTGGAACATGGTGTTGTACAACCATTTTCTTGGTGATAACCATACATAGTGGAACATGGTGTTGTATAACCATTCTCTCGGTGATAACCATCTAAACTAGTGATGACATTGTAAAAAACACATTCATTAAAGGTGATTCTCCACATAGCAAATTATTGTTCTCACAACTTTGTATGGGTTGTAATTGTTGTTAACTAGGTTTAAGTGTGCAAGAAAGTAAAGCCACATGGAAGGGCAAGAAGGTAATTATAATTAGTTGGTTTAACTTAATTTTAATAAAAAATATAATTTTAATGCATTAAAAAACTATAATAATTATTATGTATAATATAAATAAGTAATCTAAGATACAATACTAATGTAGTAATGTTTAAATTTATATAACTAATTTTAATAATAATAATTTTAATATAATTAAAATAAAAAAACACTTCAATTTGGTTTGATTAATCTTAGTTTACCAAAACTAAAAATTGTAATCAAATGAAAAACATCAATTTATATGAATTACATTAACTAATTATAAAATTTAATATAGTTAATTAAATTTTTGTTTAATTAAGCTATTAGTTAACTAAATTAAAAATTATTATATAATAACACTTATTAAGTAATATAGTATATATAAAAATGTAGTGAAATAATTTCTTTAAATTCAATTTCATTTATTTGAAAATTAAATTAGATGTAATTTATTATTATTATTATTATTATTATTTTCAATTCTAATGGCTGTCTAACTTCTTGTCAACTAAATTTTTAGACTTTTTGGAACAGCTTTGTAATGAATCACCCAAAGGCAAAAGAGACGTATGGTTGAGGAAGTAAAGATGAAGAAGAAAGGAGAGGAGGCGTCAAAATGAGGTATCAAAGTGGTAGCTATTTATGGGTCTCTTTGAAAAGTCTTTTCTAACCGTGGTCTCATTCGATCTAGTAAACCACCGCCCCCTACAATAAGCTTTTGATCTTCTTTCCTTTTACATTATTTACACATGTGCTTTCTAGCTTTCCTTTTATGTCTTTACTCCAATCCATGAATCTTTCAATCATTTATGATTTGACAAAAGGGTTTACACATTGTATTGGGAATTGCTTGATCTCTGCTATTATGACTTGTGATTTGGGTTTTTTGATATATGGATGTGGGTTGGTGTCATTTTCTTATTTGCAGCAATTAAGTTAAACCAAGACTCAGTTCTTCTGGACATGCAAATTGAATACATAGACATTTCTCAGCTGCCAAAGCTAAATACCAATCTTGAAGTGGATGGTCATTTCCCACCCTATATTGAAGCTCTTAGGGAAAAGGTCTTTAAGGCTGATAACACCCTTTTTGCCTTGCCTGATTATAATTACTCAGTCATTAGTACTTCCTTTTCCTCTATCTCTTTATGCATACACACACATATATAAAGATTATGTGTTGTTTTTTTGTTTGATCTATCAAAATTTTTTTTAGGCTCTGTAATGCAACAAAGTTGGAACCTCTATCATTAAGCTATAAAAGAGGGTATCATATTTTAGGCCGTTGAAAGAGAGTCATCTATCAGTAGATTATTGTGTTTCTTATTAAGCTAATTGTGGTATGGATAATGAACTAAACTGTGATCTTCAAGGAAAGGGGCATATATGCTTAATCCAAGAAAAAAGGATGTAAAATAGTTGCCAAAATATCGAATCTTTGTCATTACCTAAGTTGCTATATGACAAATACTGTTAATATAATGGAAGGCATCGTAACTTTTTAATATTCCTCTATAAGAACATTACCTTCAATTTTTCGCATTTGCTAAATTGCAGTGAAAAAGCCTGGTGTATTGACATCTTGAAAGTTTCTTATGCATGAGCTTCTATAAGATCATTTTGCAAACTTGTTTTCTTAGGACATCCCCTCATACTACATTGAGGTCTTTCTGGAAACTACGAGGATGCATGAATTCTCCTATATCTATTGATATGTAGCTAGGTGCTGTGAAAATAGCAAGTGCTTGTTAATTTAAATAGAGACAAAATGGTCATTTAAGTTCTAAAATTTAGATCCTCAAGTTGAAATGATGCACTTGGATTAAACTACTTTCAATTTAAATTAAGTCATTTGCTAACTACTATGAAAGATTCTTTTCTTTTTTTGATAAAAAGCTTGGCTTATTAAATGCATATATGGACAATAAATAGTTTAGCAAGGGTGTCATTTTGAAGCATTACTCTTGATTACAGTACCATGTATGGTTCAAATAAATTAGTTGTTCTTCTAAGTTCTTATTTTTCTTTGATTTTGCTAACACCTCTGAAGAATGTGATTGATTAGGCATCTAGATCACTAAACTATTGGCCTGGTAAGGCTATTGCCATAGCTACAAGAGGCTCTCGTGGTTGGCAAGTACAATACCACCTTCGCTAGATTGGAGTTTTTCTAGATTTTTATTTCATCAACAAACCTAAGTTTTTCTTGCATGCACATGTCCCTCTTGCAAAATTTGATAGAGATGGTAATTTGATTGATCCAGAGGTTGAGGAGTGACTAAAGGAAGTTCTTTTAAGCTTACTTGAATTCACTTTGTAGTTAAAAGGAAATAGATTACCTTTGTGATTTAGATGCAACCATGTTATCATCTCTATTAATTGTAAATGGATTTGAAATGCAAAAGAATGTTTAGTAAATTTTTTTTTTTCAAAAAAAGGTTAGAGTCATACTCTACTTTGATTTAGAAATGGCAATTCAACTTATTTACAGTTAGAAAAAAGGCATACACACAGTATCTTGTTGTGAATTATGCAAACACAATAGTATGTGATTTAACAATTCTTCTTTAATCAAGGTTCTATAATAATTCAATTACAATTATGACTTGATTATGCATTTCCTAGTTAGTTTAAGAAGGCAAATGTGATTTTTAACTCTTATCAAATTTGTAAGGATTCTTATAAGATTACTAGACAACATTTTATTGTAGGCATGAATGGGAAGAAATACAATCTCTACAAAAATGAAGCCAAAAACTTTTGTTAGCCCTACTTTTGATGGCTCTAAAGTCAAAGACGGTAGGTAGGCCTAAACCTACCAATTTTTGATTGCATCTTAAAAGAAAATAATTAGTAGACATTTTCACATGGATTTTATGGTCAACATAATAAGATGATCGTATATTGCTATGCATCACCTCATCATACAAATAATCATGGAATACAATGTCTAAGAAGAATATATCAACATTTAAGGCAGTATCTAGTGATGTATGGGTGAAATAAGCTACTTATTGGTTTCGTTAGAATGAAAAAAAAAGATTAAACAAGTAGCCAAGTAAGGAACCACAAAGATTTCCTATATCAGGAAGTGATGCACATATCTAATTTGAAATAATAATTACTTGCAAGTTTCTTTTGTTCAAAGTTCTTGTCTTTATGGTTAAAAGAAAAAGATGGGGCTTTTGTTAATTTTGTAATTCATCCTAGTGCAAATATTATTCATTTTAAATTTCTAAGTCTGAATCTATTATATTAATTAGGTTGCTTATCCAAAAATACTTGATTTTTCAAACAAGGATTTATATATATATATAGATATTTGTTACTCATTACCAACTTTGATGCAGGTGACTGAATTTTAATTAGATTGACTTAGTTGTTGCCTTTGTGAGACCAAATACATTGGTAGTTATCCACTAATATACTAACACTTTTATTGTCATATAATATTATGATTTCTACTTTGGACAAAATAGTTTGTTGTTGTATTAGCTAAATGAACATGCCTTAATCCTTAATATCAGTTGTAAAGTGATTATGATTTGCTTAGTGTTCAGACAATCAGGGTATTTGTCTCTTCTTAAGCAAAGCCTTGCCAATTCAGTAAAATTTAGAATCAATTCATTAAATAATAGAAGATTGACCATAGATCTTGTCATTGGAGCTCTATTCTATTGGTCTTATGGGCCATAGCAAGACATTTACTTCATGCTCTTACGGCATTACACCAATATTATTTCATATATGCATTTGGGCTTTTTATGTGTGCTTATGAGCAAGTGTTTGTAAAAGGAGAATGTTATCTATTGTGTGGTATTTATTTTTTCTATTTTTAGTCACTGTGTTGTATCACAACAATGAGTGAATATGAGGAGTAAAAGGATGTTGCAGGATTTAGTAGGCAAGCTACTAATTTAGGACAAAGTGAAGCTGGATCAAGTGCATTTAGGAAGAAAGAGCGTATGGAAAAGACCTTTAATAGTAAGGTATGGTAATGGTTTAGTTAAAAAATTCTAAGCAGGTTGCCAACTTTAAAAGCATTTAGGTTAAAATGGCTGCCAACTTTCAAGTTTATAATGAATTTAGAAAAACAAATATGATCCAAAGGAATCAAGGTATTGAAATACTTACACTATTATGCAAATTTACATTCAATTCATTTCATAAACTAAACTTATAGTTTACTGCATTTCAAAATTTTTAAGTATAATGATTTTTCTATATAAATAAAAGTTCTCACTTTTATATTTGGATGTACTTGATAAAACTTAGCATACTAATTTCTTCAACTCTTGCATACACTGAAAGAGAAATTTGTTTGTTACTATCAAAGAAATGTTTATAGTATTTGATATGAACAAGGTGTAAAATAGAACTGTGCATTGTTTTACTTACAATTCATTTCCACAAACTCATACGAATTATTATGTTTTTGTTCAATGTTATAGAAATATTTTCAAACATAGTGTGCAATTTTGCAAATCATTAATATTGTGAAGTCCTTTGATGATTTTAAGATGATGCCAGTCTAGTCACTTGGGTTTGGTGGCATGTTGAGGTTCCAAGTAATCATGATAGACCTCAAATTGATTGAGATCCTAGGTTGAAATTTTGATTGCCCTCCTTCATGTTTGAATGTGCATGAGGGTAAGATGATTTTATCCTTAACTAAGGTCAAATGGATAATGGTACTCTGATCAAATGTAGTTGAGATTGAAAATTTCTTAAAGACGGATAAAGATGTTGAGAAGCAATTTAATTTAACAAAATCAAGGATTGAAGTTTCCAAGCTTATGGATGATAACAAAAAATCTACCTCTAAATGATGAGTTTAAAGCCAAGTTCTTTCTTTATGTGATAAGCATCGTGATTCACCCAAACACTTGATTTTACTATGTCAACCCAAAGTTGGTGGGCTTGTTAAAGGAGCTACCATCATGCAAGAATTTGAATTGGGCTAAATACACCTTAAAAGGCGAAGCAAAGCTCGTTGCAACCATAAGTACACAAGAAAAGAAAGGTAAAGGCAAAGAAATGACCATAAACAAGTCCTTGAAGCTTGCGTACAATTGAATGTTCATATTAGTTTAATATCTCATTAAATGGTCGAGGGATTATACCTCACAGTTCTAGTTATGGGATTATTATAATTCTGAGAAAAAGACTAAATCTTTATGTGTTTGTAGCAGACCAAAATCTAAGGACGAGTTCTATGTTGCAGATGCTGGTTTTTTTGGACATGTTCCCTGTGTCTTTTTTTTTTCATATTATTTGGAAATATATTTGTGGAAAATGTATACTTATAATTTGTGTTTGCAATCTTACTGATAGATTTTCATTGTGTTGATTCAAATTTTGTTCTTTGCTGTTAGTTTTTAGTGTACTTCTTCCTTTTAAAAAAAAAAAAATTGTTGTGTAATTTGTTTTAATGTATATAGGAGACTAATGAAAGTGCCACAATTGGTTAATGCTGTGAAAGAGATATGTCGATATGTCGATACGAGCTTTTTGATTTCCTTGATGGTATAGAATGCTCTATTTTTGCTTTGTCTTTTAAAATGACAAATATGTTTGTGTACTTTATAGTGAGGTCATATGTGACATTAGCAAGCAACATGCCACAAGGAGTGATTTAGTTTCTACATAGCTAAGGAAAACAATCAAATCTATAGTATGTATATATTCATTTCAAATTGCAAGTAAACTTGCAATTTTAAAGTAATGAAAGATTGATATTATGGTATTTTTGCTCAAATGACATTTGCTTTAGATCGTGGATGTTGTTGGCAATGCTCTCAGTCTAGATGAGATTACACAAATTAATGAACGGAAGAATTGTTACTTGCCCTTACGTTTTGCACTATATGTCATATCTATGTTAAGATCAATAAAATCAATTACTAATTCAATTAAATTTATGGAAAATGTATACATTGCTTTAACAATGTTTTAATGAACACATATCTTTTGTGTAGAAAATGGTGCTACTCACAAGACAGACTCAAGGGGTGCGTGTTTACATACAGCATTTTAAACAAGGAGAAATTTCATACATGGGAAGCATACTAACAGTTAAGTAGGTAACCTTTTGCTCATCCTTTTTCACTACTTTCCTAGTTTCCTTTGATTTTGCGCATCCAATTTCATAACATGTGCTATTGTTATGACCAGATTTTTATTCCAATAAATAAGGACTCGGTGCATAGGTACTTATGTTTGGTGAAAGTGAAACAACATCAAACATTAATATAGACAATCCACAAGGAAAGACAAAGTCAAGGAAAGAAGCAGACACTATGGAAGTGATAATAATTAAATGATTTATTATGTGATGACATATTTTTCAAAAAATACTATTCCAACTGTCTTTTTTTCTTTCTTTGCAAATACAGGTATTACAAGTATTGTGTGCTGAACCAAATTTTCATGAGTTGTTGCAAATGGTGGTTCCAAATTTTAATGAATTCGAGATTTCAACTTTGAATGTCTTGTAACAAAACAATATGTATGTACCAAATTTAAGTTACTTTATTGTAACCTACTTGTCTTGCGAACCTATTAGTCACTTAGTTTATTACTACAACTGTAGTCATGACTACAATTTACACCTAATGGGATACATGTGATATGACATTTTTAGCAATCAAGACTCAATAAAGAAAATAGCATTCTCATTTCTTTAATTTTTTTTAATACTTTGACATTATCATCTTTTAATGGATAAATTGGATTCATGGCTAAGTTTGCATGTTGGTTACCTTAAGTTATATTGAACCTGACAAAATGGAGATGATAAAATGGTTGGTCATGCACTAAGCAAGTGAATAAATGTCATGATTCTGTCTTTAACAACAATGTTTGTTTTAGCATAAGATGTAGTTACAAGGGAAGATTAAGAGAACTTAAATCAAAAGGCAGCATGCTAAGCCAATTGTTGGGACTCCAACTATAATGAGGCCAAATTTTATCATCAAACATCCTCCATCCAGCTATAGAGAGGAACTTTTGCCCATTTGAGTTGATTGTAACATTGGTCTTCTCTAACCACATTATCATTTAATATACTAGAAGTACATAACTTTAATGGGCAGGTAGCTTTTCTATGTCCTACCTTTCGACACATCTCGCTCAAGCAAGGCAACTTTTTCCTTTCCTTATCAACACCACTCATACCTTTGGTTTTTACAAGAGTTGGGTCTCACATATGGTCATATTGGCCACTTGTTGCATCCCTTGATTTAGTCTAACCTTGTCCTGCAAATGTTGCACAAGATGATGAACCTTATTGTTTTTTATTTAAAAGAAAAAAAAAATTTGTAATCACCAAAAGATTGTTATGAATCTAAATGGTGTAAATGAAAAACACTCATGTTTCATGCCAATGGATTTCTTTGTATATCTAATAGTGACAGGTAGTTTACTTATTATGATGATTTATGTTGGGTTTGTGAGATTCATATTTCATTTTTTTTTTTGTTTTCTCTTTGTATAGCATAAATCCTTTTTTACAAATCAATAATAAGGCATTATTTGTTGGCATAAGCTATAATTTAAAGAGATATTCAGTATTATTGTTAATTAGGAGATTATGTTGTAATATCTTGTTTCTAGCTTTGATCATCCTATTTATATGTTAAGTTTTGTAATATCAAAAGGAGATAACTTCTCAATAAGAAAAAAATTCATGTAATTCATCTATATTAGAACAAAGATTAAAAAATCTATAAAGGAAAAAAAAAGGACAAATGGCAAAATCTACTATCTTGGTAGAGATGTCTTTAGGAGAGATTTCTATCCTTATAGATTTATCCTTAACAATAAGCCATATGTTGAACCAAAACTCAATAACAATGATTATCGGCATCAAGCTAGATGGCAATAACTAGGAATTGTGTTCCCAAGTTGTTATGATGTACATCTCAGGCAAAGATAAGATAGGTTATTTAAATAAAGATATTCCACAACATCAAGAAATGGATCCTAAATTTAGGAAATGAAAGACAAAAAATGTAGCAATAAAAGGATGGTTTGATCAAGACAGCATAGGATGTTGTAGCCATGACCTTTTTTGATCATATAAATGCTTCACTAGTATATGATCTCAAGAGAAAGGTGTTGAAAGTGAAGCAAGGAGGAGGCCCTATTGAAAAATATTTCAATACCCTTTAATGAAGGGAAATTGATTTTTAATATCTAAATCTAATGAAATGTGAAGTGGACAACGAGAAGTATAATGATATCATCCAAGCAGATAGACTTTATACCTTTTTAGGTGCACTAGATGATTAACTTGATAAAATTAGAGGAAATGTCCTTCAACTCCAATTATTTACCACAATAAAGAAAGCATATGTTATTGTTCAACAAGAAGATATTTAGCAAGCCATGATGTTAGCCAAGAGGAACAGAAATCCTATTCTAAGAGTCGTAATGATATCTAAAGGAAAATTGAAACAACCATCCCTTGAGCTACTAGGTGGTTGAGGGCTTAGTGCCTCTAAACCAAAATACAAGGAAATGAAAAAGGATTTACCCACTATGGAAATCCAAAGCATACTTAAATGACCTACTTCAAACTTCATGGATACTTAGAATGGTGGCATAAACTAAAATTTAAGAAAGCAAGGTAATGGGGTTAGAGACAATCAAAGTCTAGCTTCGTTAATAAACACCAAAATATAACCATAACTTTACCTATACCTTAAGAAAAGAGAGTCAAGGTAGGTAATTTCTCTCATCAGGCAGCTGTCTTTGCCATAACATCATGTGATGTAGAAATCTTTAAAGAAGTAAGTAAACATAGTTAGATTAATGATTCAAGAACTACAAAACATATAATGTTTAATGAACAAGATTTTGTAAAACTAGCCAAACCAAAAAGAACCTATGTTACAAATGCTGATAGTGTAAAGTATTTGGTTACTAGAGCTAAGATAATAAAATTGTCATCTTCGTTTCCCCTTTCAAACACACTTTTAGTTCCATCTCTTAAAAATAAGCTATTGTCTATAAGACAAATAATTGAGAATTTAAATTGTTATGTACTAATTTATCCCACCTTTTGTTTGTTCCACGATATTTTCATCAAAGAGATTATTGATTATGATACTAAGCAAAAAGGAATATAATATGTTGATAAATTCTCACTCAAATAAGGATATAAAATGAACCAAGTAAATAGAAAAGAAGAGCAAGTTTGATTGTGGCATTACTAATTAGGACACCCATCATTCCTATACATGAAGTCCTTATACCCAAGTTTATTTTCAGGTCTCTAGGGGCCATAGTTCAAATGTGTAACTTGTTTACTAGCTAAAAGTCATCGTGTTTCTTTTTTATTTAGTACTACTTAGTGTTAAAAGCCATTTGCATTGATTTATTTAGATTTGCAGGGGCCAACACTGATTATGATACACTGTAGTGTTAAATGATTCATGATTTTTGTCGATGATTGTATACACATAACTTGGCTTTATGTTATTAAGAATAATAGTGAAGTGTTTATTATTTTTTGTTTATTCCACAATATGGTCAAGACCGAATTTTCTAATAAAATTCAAATTTTAAGATTAGATAATGGTGGAAAATATATCAACAATGAGTTTCAGAAATATTTTAAGTTATATGATATGTTCCATAAAACAACTTGTTCTTAAATCTCTCCCTAACAAAATGACGTTGCTAAGAGGAAAAACAAGCATATCCTAAAAACAACTAGAGTTTTTTAATTTCAACAAATGTACCTAGACAATTTTAGGTTGAAGCAATAATTATGACGGTCTATATGTTGAATAAAAAGCCATCATTGGTCTTAAACTTTAGAATGCCTATATAAACTCTCACAACATATGGCTCTTCCATTTGTTTTAATGCTTTCATAAAAAATCTTTTGATTTGTAGCTTATTTCATCTTCATAAAAATCAATGAACTAAATTAGATCTTAACATAGTTAAGTGTGTTTTTTTAGAGTACAGAGCCCATTAGAATGGATACTAATGCTTTGATCTAAGCACCAAGTGATGGTATATTTTTATGGATGTTACTTTCATGAACACAGAAAATTTTTTTGAAAGTTTAGAAACATTCATAAAGGGATCTAATAATATGATGGAAGGATGGAAGGTTTGGCCTAGTTTTGATAATTTTACCTAAAAACAAATTCAATAAAACCAAGTGAACAAGACCACTTTTCACCATAAGATACTATTTTGACAAGACAAGAAGGTATTGGTGAATTGATTCATTTAGAAGCTTTTGAACAGCCTTTTTTGACAATACCTATTTTATAGTACACAACTAATCTCTATAAAATAATCCTATGTTACAAAGTACAAATTCTTTTCTTGATGACGCTGATGATTATTCTAGTGGATATAAATTGACTTTTAGGTATAATCATAGAGTGCAACCAAATTGATATTCTCTTGATGTAGAGAATAAAAAAGTAAGATACTTGATTGGTAACTATTTCAACGCCCAAAATTTATAAACATCACTTGAGAAGTTTGCAAACCAATTATCCTCTAAACATATTCCATCCACTGTAGATGAGGCTTTAAAGGATCCAAAATGGACAAAGGTAATTAAAAAGAAAATAGGAGCACTATAGAAAAATAGTTCATAGGAAATAGTATCTATCCTTAAAGAGAAAAAAGTTAGTGAAATGTAAATGAGTTTTTTTAATCAAATATAAGGCAAATAACTTAATAAAAAGATATAAGGCTAAACTAGTTATAAAGGGATATACATAAACATATGGTGTTGATTATTGAGAAATATTCTCTTAAATGGCAAAGCTAAACACTTTCAAGTCCTCTTGTCTCTTATGGCAAATGTTGATTAGCCATTACACAAGTTTGATGTCAAGAATGCTTTCCTCTATAAGAGTTTAGTAAAAGAAATATGTATGGAAATTCCACTAGGTTTTTATGCATAAAAAAGAACTCATGTGGTGTGTAAACTATAAAAGGCATTGTATGGTCTAAAACAATCCTAAGAGCATGGTTAGGAAGGTTTAATGGGGTTATGAAGAGATATAACTATAAAAAAAAGTCATACATACCACACTTTATTCTTAAAATATAGCAAAGGAATGGTGACAACACTTATTATTTATGTTGATGATATGATAATCATAAGAAATGATAAAAAGGAAATGTCTAAGTTAGAAAAACAACTTGCAAAAAAGTTTGATATGAAAAATTTTAGTTGGTTGAAATATTTCTTAAGCATCAAGGTGGTGTGATTGAAATGAGGCATCTTTCTTTCATAAAGGAAATATGTTCTATATCTTTTAGCAGTGATAAGAATGCTAGATTGAGAACTTGTAAAAACTCTCATAATTCAACATCATCGATTGGGACAAAGTTTGGATTTAAGTTCAATAGACAAGAAAAGGTATTACTAACTAATGGGAAAATTGATATACTTGTCATATACTAGACCAAACATTGAATACTTTATTAGTTTGGGGAATTAATTTATGCAAAATCCCAATATAAATCATATGAATGCAATGTATCAGATCATGAGGTACTTGAAGTTAGCCTCGGGAAAAGGGCTTATGTTCAAAAAGCATAGTAATTTGAACATTAAAAGTATACAAATGTAGATTGAGATAGGAATGTTATTGATAGATAGTTTACCTCAGGTTTTCGAACAAAAAGCAATAAGGAATAATTGATGCATAAGGATTGACCTAAGATTGCTCATGTTCCTAATATCCAAATTAGTGAACCATGATTTCAGTTTCACAATATCAACTATGTTTATAGTAGTCAAGTTGCACTTTGCATAGGTTTGTACTTTTCTCTACATTTTAACATTTGTGCAATTTAAGAACTATTGTTGTTTGATCCTTAAAATTCTACTTGTTACTTCTCTCAATTATTTTCAAGGAAGACAAAAAGGACCATCAATAATGCATTTAGGTTCAATTTTATTTTCAAATTAATTCATTTGTAAGTTTTTTCTCTGTGTCTTAATTTGAATTTAATAATTTTTCAAGATAAAATATTTGAAAGATTTATAAATCACAAAACTGAAAAACAGAAAAAAGGGTAAAAGTAATTTTTTAAGGGGTGCTATATATCAAATTATTGAAGATGATTGCGATCATGAAAAAAAAAA
>JAGSHU010000118.1:0-18208 GCA_021533255.1 Ceriops tagal | reverse complement strand
GAAAGATCATAGAATGCTAAACCTTCCCTTGGGCATACCATGAAATTATCTTACTATATATATATATTATACTGCTTAATAAGTGTTATTATATAGCAATTTTTAATTTAGTTAACTAATAGCTTAATCAAACTAAGATTTTGATTAACTAAATTAAATTTTATTATTAGTTAATTCAATTTATATGAATTGACAATTTTAATTTAATTGCAATTTTTGGATTTGGTAAATTGAGATTAATCAAACCAAATTGAAGTATGTTTTATGTATTTTTTATTTTAATTATACTAAAAATTATTATTAATAAAATTATGTATATAAATTTAAGTATCACTAAATTATTTTTGTATATAAGATTATATATTTATATTATATATTATAATTATTATAGTTTTTTAATGCATTAAAATTGTATTTTTTTATTGAAATTAATTTAAACCAACTAATCATTCTAAAAAAAAAGTCAAATTAAACTGGAAATTATTTATAGTCATGAAGTTTTAGTTTAATTTTAATTTTTCTAAAATAAACAAAACAAAAATTTTAATTCCATTGATTTCAAGCTTACTGCTCCGTTTAGGTTGTAAAGATATACTAATATCACTAATTTGACAATATGAGATTAACACTAAAATTATAATGTTGATTTATACTTAACCCATTGTTTCACTAACTTCTTCGTATTAAGCCAATAAAAATGTTGCTTGAGTTTTTCATTTATCACTTCTAAAATGACCATCTATAACTGAGACATGCATCACCTTTATTAATTAAGCCCATAATTCTTTTTTACTACCCATATAGCTTTTATCCTTCTTTCATAGCATTTATTTCTTATAGGTGAGTTCAGTGGAATTAGCACCTATATCGTGAGACTAGTGATAGCCTCTATTATGGAATTAGCACCTATCTCCCTTATAAATTTGTTTAGTGTCTAAAAATTTTGGAACAATTGTTATAATTACTGAGCAACTAACTTTATATTGCTTGGAAAGGATGTTAACAATCCTGTTTTCATTGCCTTTCTTACAATGTATAATGTAATCAATCCCTAATAATTTTGTAGTGCTCTTTTGCTACATATAGGTATGTAGATGTTGTTGGAGAAGATGCTTAATGCTTTCATGGTCAATCTTCATAAAACATTACTGTCCTTCCATGTAATGACGCCATTTAGTGATTGCCATAATTATCGCTAGTAATTCCTTTTTATAAATGGATAATCCTTTGGTCTTGGCATTAAATTTCTTGCTCAAGTAAGCCACAAGTTGCCCTTCCTACATTAAAACAACTCTCATCTTGGCATTATATGTATTTGTTAAGCTCATCTTTGATGACTAATGTTGGATTTGTTGTTAACAACATCTTATATATTTGTCCCTTTTGATTTGATGTTATGGGTGCCTTTAAGATGTGTTTGCAGCATTTACAAAATGTTGGCAGCTTATTTCTTCAAGGATTGATGGAGGATCTTAGAGTTATACCATCAAGAGCTATTGTACTACTCCATGCATGTGCTCACTGCTCAAGTAGGGTTGAGAGTTAATTGAAACTTGTGATTCAGCCTATGTGTTCTAATATACTCATTTATAGCTCATCTCTTATAGATATTATTCTCAAAGATAGGGAAATATACAATGAATGGATTATTAAACTTAAACAAATGGTTGACTAGATCATCAGTATGCACCAACAACTATTTAATGTGACTTGCATATGACCAGTTTAATCCTCAAAACCTGCATGTGACCAGTTTTATGAAAACACATTACTTGTTTTAAAAGAGAAGGACACGTGTTAAGAGGGTTATGAGAAAGGGGCCAAGTGGAAGTATCTTGAGAGGTCTTTTTATATGGGAATCAATACTGACCATTGATAGTAGAGTAATCCTAAATTTAAGGCATATAAATACTTATGCAGCTGCCAAAAGAAACAGTTAAGAACAACACAAAAGAAACAATCAAGAACATTAAAAAAGAGAAGTGAAAATAGCAGAAAAAAGAGGAATTGTCTGAGAGATAAAATGAAAAAAAAAAAAAGAGCATACAACAAAGGGATATCTAAAGTCTCTTGAGGCCAATTTTGCCTTGCACATAAAGAAGGATATTCTAAAGGAGAAAATCATTTTTCTAACACAGTAGCTTATGCACATGGAGAGATCTTTCTTAGGAGAGTTTTTGCCATAACCTTTTTATGTATTTCTTTGTAAAAAGGTGGGAAACTCTTAGGATAATTAAAAGATCATTGTAAGTGGTTAAGGAGTGATCCTTCCATAGTGGTTAAGGAGAAATCCTTCCACTATATCATTTGTATCCCTTAATAATAAGAGTGGATTATGTGATCTAAAAGAGATCTTATCACATTGTGGATATAGCTCATACATTGTGAGCGAACCACGTAAAAAATCTGTGTTTTTTGTATACTTATGTTTGCTTGATATTCATACGACCATTCTCACATAAAAAAGCAAGATAAAATAGATCATAGAGGTTTAATCTGGACAGATTTGTAAAAAGTAAACATCTCACACTGATTCACCCCGTTCCCCTCTCAGTGTAAGACCTAAAAAGATCCTTATCAATTGGTATCAGAGCTTTGGATTCCTCTATCGATCCATTTTACTTAGATCTAATTTTTTTTTTTAATGCTGTGAATCTTTATATTTACTGCTTTGAATATATTATCTGCTATGTAATATCATGGAGAGTATAAACAGTGTTAATTGCAAGGGCATTCCCCCTTTTGATGGACAAAATTATCAATTATGGAAGAATATAATGCCCCCATATTTATTTTCACTTGGTCTGGATATTTTTTAATCTGTTTTCAGTGGCTTCACTCTTGTTGTTGAAGGTATTACTATGACACTTATTGATAAGAAGAATTTAAAGTATGATGGAAAGGTTATAAATGTCTTTTATACCTCTTTATCAGATAAAGAATTCATAAAAGTGATAAGATGCAACACAGTAAAAGAAATTTGGGACAAATTAAAGAATATATATAAAAGAGACAAGGTTATGAAAGAAACCAAGTTATAAACCTAGAGGAGCAAATTTGAGGATATAAAGATGCTAAATGATGAATCTGTGAATGTCTTCTTAACAAGAGTAAATGAAATTGTATATTCCATTGAAGGCTATGAAGAGGAAATCAACGATGCTACTATAATAAGATATTTAGAACCTTACCAGAAGCTTTTAATGTCAAAGTTTCCTTTATAGATGATAGAGATTTGGACAAGCTACCCTGGGATGATTTACACAGCACATTAGTGGCTTATGAAATGAGAATAGACCCAATGAAGAAAGAAAAGAAAACTAAGGCAGAAAAAGAGTTAGCCTTCAAAGCCATAAGGAAATTAAAAATTTAAAAATAAAAAGAAGAATCCACCAGCAATTCTAATGTAGAAGATGGTGATACTAAATTTGATAAAATCATGACATATATCACTAAAAATGTAAAGAAAAGAAAAGTGAAGTATAAGGGAAAATTACCCTTGAAGTGCTTTAGTTATGGAGGTATTAGACACTTTGTAGTAGACTAACCAAAAAGAAAAGAAACAGACAGTGATGATGATGATGAGCCTACCCTGAAGAGGGGAATAAAGAAATCCAACTATTTTAAAGTTGGGAATTCAAGTGTCAAAAGGAAAAAGGAATTCTTTAGATTCAAAAGGAGAAATTTCTTGAGCAAGTTGAATAAAGAAAATTTTGAAGAAGAAACTGATGATGATTTAGATGATGATGTTGCAGAAAATATGCTGGTTACATAGGTAAATGATGAAAAAGAATCCTCAAGTGATAAGGAATCAACTGAAGAGGAAGAGAAAAAGATGTTGTAGCAACTTAAGAATGAATTAAGAACTTGTTTGCATAAAAATAGCAAATTAGAAAAGGTGGTAAAAAATCTTAAGAAGTTGAATAAAAATTCTAATATTGATAAATCTAATTTCTAAGTGAAAGAAAAGAAGTTTAAAGCAAAAGAAAAAGAGTACTTGAAAAAAATTAAAGAGCTCAATGTACTTGAGGCAAAGTAAGGCAAAATACACGAAGATCTTGGCTCTAAGGTGATTGCACAAGAGCAAGATGTACTGAATTTGCAAGCCAAGCTCCATAAGGCTGATCTGAATTAAAGAAGCATGAAGTGAGCTTTATATAAGTTGTGAAAGTGAGAGGAGAGTCCTCTTCAACAAATGCTAACAAAAAGTTGGACAAGTGTTTAAGCAAACAAAGACCTCACTCAATAAGGAAGAAAAGATTTGACTGTATTGAAAAGCCAAAGATGTAAAGAAAACTCTTATCTAAAGGAAATAGGTTATGAAAGAAGGAAAGAAGGTTGCTACACTTAAAAATCAAGTGGCAAAAGGTATGAGAAATAATTATAATGTTGATTACTACCAAACAGGTGCTGAAGATAGGAGATATAAACTTGTTGAAAAAAGAAAATTCAAAATTGAAGGATTTTGTTGGTGCTTTAGTAAATATGGGCACAAGGCTATTGTGTGATGATGTAATAGGCCTATAAAGAGGCATGTGAGGCAAGAGTTTAGGAGGAGACTCTATCAAGAAAGGAGACAACTTTAAGTGAAAAAAAGTCATATTCCATTAAGAAATAAATTTGATATATTAGAAGAAATCTATGGAAGATGTGAAAAGGTTAGACATACTATTAAAGAGTGTTTAACATTGCCACCAGGTCAAAAAATGCAAAGGAGGACACCTATATATACTATTACTTTTGGCCAAAGAAGAAGAAGAGGAAGGGAAATGACAATGGTTATGAAAATAACCTTAAAAGCTTCTAAGAAAGAAAAGCTATTGATCCTTGACAATGGCTGCTCTTCACACATGATAAGAGACTCCAAGGTACTGAAGGAAATAGAAAAATATAATAAAGGGTCAGTCACATTTGGTAATAATGATGCCTTAAAGATTAAAAGTATTAGTGCTGCTAAAATTGGTGCAAAAAAGATAAAATGAAAGGAAGTGCTTTATGTTAAAGGGTCAAAATACAATCTAATTAGTGTTAGCCAACTTTATAATGATGGGCATGAAGTTACTTTGAGCAAGAGTAGCTGCAAAGTAAAAAGATTAAGTGATGATGTTGTTCTTACAAAGGGAAAAAGAACAAATGGAAACTTATACTAAGTTTTTAGTAGCAAAAACATATGCTACATGAGCACCAAAGATAACAATTTGTAGCACCATCACTTATACCAAGTTTCACAACTTTTTTATGGTATCAGAAATTGGGACATCATAGATAAAAAGGGCTAAACAAATTGTCCAAAAATAAAACTATGAAAGATATACCCAAGCTAAAAAGAGAAAGAAATACCATTTGTAACACTTGTCAAAAAGGGAAGATGGTGAATGCTACCTACAAAAATGTGGAGATTCAAACAAAGAAGCCATTAGAGCTCATTCATTCAGATATCTATGGGCGTATGAGACAAAAATCATCAAAGGATGAAAGGTACTTTATTTCTTTTATTCATGATTTTACAAAAATGACTTGTATTATATTTTTGAAATATAAATAAGATGCTCTCAATAATTTCAAGAGCTACAGAAGGTTGGCTAAAAATTAATTAAGGAGGATAATTAAAATATTTAAGACAAACAATGAGACAATAAACTTACAATGAATTTTAAAATTATTTGGAGAAGTATAAAGTGAAGCATGAATATGCTAGTCCCTACACACCCTAACAAAACACAGTGGTTGAAAGAAAGAATAAAAGCCTAGTGGAGATGGCAAAGATCATGTTGGCTGAGCATGGTATTTCACATAGCTATTGGAGAGAGGCTATCACTATTGCCACTTAGATTCAAAACAGATGCTTGATGAGACCACATATAGAAAAGACACCCTATAAGTTATGGAATAGAAAAAAGCCAAGTGTAAAACATTTTAAAGTATTTAGAAGCTCATGCCTTATTAAAATTAAAGGCAAAAACCTTGAAAATTTTGATGAGAAAGCGGATGAAGGCATATTCTTGGGCTTTGTACCAAATGGAAGGGGCTTCAGATGTTACAACAAACGGCTGTAGAAAATTGTAAACAATTTTGATGTTAAAGTGATTGAAGATGCTTCCATAATGTAATCACAACATAAGAAAGCTGAAATGCTGTGTGTGATAATGCAAAGGAATTTGAAAGTGATAAATCAAAGGCTGTTCAACATAAGGAAGATGTTAATTCTCAAATTGCAAGTGATGAAGAAAATAAATTAAGGCATTACCAAACTCATAGAAGAGTTAAAGCTAAAATTGATGCTAAAAATATTATTTGCAACAAAAAGAATTTTGTGCAGACCAGAAGAAGGCTAAAAAGTAGTGAACAAACCTTATTGATCTCTAAAGTTGAACCCAAGTTAGTGGAAAAAGCATTGAAGCACAAGGAATAGGTGTGTGCTATGAATGAAAACTTGATCAAATTGAAAAGAACAACACTTGGTGTTTAGTTCCAAGACCTAAAGGGAAAAACATCATTGGAACCAAATGGGTGTATAGAAATAAGCTCAGTGAAAATTATGAGATTGTAAGAAATAAAGTAAGATTTGTTTACAAAGGTTACTCACAAGTAAAAGGTATTGATTTTGAAGAAACTTTTGCTTTTGTGGTCAGACTTAAAGCAATCAAAATATTCATGGTCATTATTGCTCAAAGAAATTACAAAGTTTATCAGATAAATGTGAAATTAGTATTTCTAAATGGAGAGTTTGAAGGAGAGGTATTTATTGAACAGCCTAATGGTTTTATACTTGACCATTATGGTTTAAATGTGTGCAAATTAAAAAAGACTTTATATGTTTTAAAGCAAACTCCAAGAGCATGGTATTCCAAGCTAGATACATGTCTCAAAGAAATGAAATTTAGAAAAAGGAATGTGGATAGCAACTTGTACATAAAGGAAGATAAAAAGGGTTAATTAATTATTATGATTTATGTTAATGACATAATTTTTGTTACTAAAAAATAGGCCTTTTGCACTGCTTTTGTTGATTAGATGAAGAAGAAATTTAAGATGTGTATGCTAGGTGAAATGAATTTTTCTTAAGGCTACAAGTTTTGCAAAGTAAGGTTGAAATTTTCCTTTTCTAAGAAAAATATGCTTGTAAGCTATTAAAAAAGTTTGAGATAAAGAACTCTAAAGAAGCAAGCACTCTCATTACTGTTGGAACAAAGTTAAGTAAAGATAAAAAAGACAAAAAGGTTTATCAGAAGGAACATAGAAAGTTGATTGGAATTTTACCCGTATTTGACAGTATTAAGGCCTAATCTTACTTTTGTTGTATAACACTTTATGCTAGATTTCAAAGTGAGCTCAAGGAATCTCACTTCGTGGCTGCCAAAAGAATCCTAAGATATGTTAAAGGCATAACAAATTATAAGTTGCTTTATGATAGAAGTGGACAACTTAATTTATATGGGTATTAGATGCTAATCAGGCTAAAACTTGTGATGACAAAAGGTCTATATTAGGTAGTGCATTTTATTTGGATAATGGATGTGTTTCATGGCACAGTAAAAAGCAAAATTTAATGACTCTAAGTACTATAAAGGCTGAATATGTGGCTACTACTCAAATTTATACTTAAATGTTATGAATGAAACAATAACTTGAAGATTTGAAGGTGGATGTGCAACTGTCATTATTGATTGGTTGTAACAACTAAAGTTCTATCAATTTATCAAAGAATCCTATCTAACACTCTAGATCTAAACATATTGAAATCAAGTACAACTTCATTAAAGAAAAAGTGAAGAAAAATAAAGTAAAGTTGGAGTATATGCCTACCATGGAGCAAGTTGTAGATATATTCACCAAACATCTATCAAGAGAGATGTTCTAGAAGTTAAGGCTAAACTTATGTGTTCAGTCACCACCTAGAGGTTAATGTATGCCTCTAACCTCCCTCCCCTTCCCTCTATCATTTTTTTAATTTGTTATCAAAGGGGAAGATATTTTACATAAATCCAAATGGAGTTAAAAATTGATAAATCCAAAGGGAAAAATCAAATTAAGGGGGAGAAATTGTCACGGGGGAAAAGCAAAAAAATAATAAAAAAAAGAGTTAAAATTTAAGATTGTTTCCAATTAGTATCAGGCTCATATGTAAAAAGGGAGATGTATGTTTCAAGGGGAGCTGTAAATGTCATAAGTAAAGGTCTTTCTTTTTGCTGACATTGTTGATTGTGCTTAATTGCCAATTTTTGGATTTAATGTATTACCAACAAATCTAAAAGGGGAAATTATTGAGTTTATCTTTGATAACTAATGTTGAATTTATTGTTAACAACATCTCATATATTTGTCCTTGTTGATTTGATGTTATAAGTGCCTTTGATATATGTTTGTAGCATTTATAAAGTGTTGGTAGCTAATTTATTCAAGGATTAATAGAGGATCTTAGACCATTAGGAGCTATTGTATTACTTCATACATGTGCTCAATACTCAAGTAGGGTTAAGAATCAGTTGAAACTTATGATTTGGCCCATGTGTTCTAATCTGCTTATTCATAGCGCATCTATTATGGATAATATTCTTAAAGACAGGGATATGTACAATGAATGGACTATTGAACTTAAACAAATGGTTGATTAGATCATCAGTATACGCCAGTAATTGTTTGATGCAACCTACATATGACCAATTTTATGAAAACACATGACTTATTCTAAAAGATAAGGACACGTGGCAAGAGGGCTACGATAAGGGTGCTAGGTGGAAATATCTTGAGAGGTATTTTTATACGAGAATTATTGCTAACTGTTGATGGTAGGACAATCCTAAATTTAAGGCATATAAATACCTATGCAGCCGCTAAAAGAAACAATTGAGAATAGCACAAAAGAATAAGTTAAGAACAGTAAAAAAGAGAAGTGAAAATAGCAAAACAAAGAGGAATTGTCCTAGAGATAAAAGAGAAAAAGAGAGCATACAACAAAAGGATATCTAGAGTCTCTTAAGGCTATTTTTGCCTTGCACATAAAGATGAGTATTCTAAAAGAGAAGATCATTTTTTTTGCCATAATAGTCTAAGCACATGGAAAGATCTTTTTCAAGGGAGTTTTTGTCATAATCTGTTTATGTATTTCTTTGTAAAAAAGTGGGAAACCCTTGAGGTGATTGGGAAATCATTGTAAGTGGTTAAAAAGTGATCTTTTCATAGTGGTTAAGAAACTACATCATTTGTATCCTTTGACAACAAGAGTGGATCGTGTGATCTAAGAAAGATCTTATCATACCGTGGATGTATCTTAGACATTGTGAGTGAATCATGTAAAACATTTGTGTGTTTTTTGTATGCTTGTTCTTGCTTGATATTCATATGGCCATTTTCACATAAAGAAGTAAGATAAAAATAGATCATAAACTTTAAAAAGTCACAGAGGTTTAATCTAGACAAATTTTTAAAAAGTAAACATTCCACATGGATTTTACCACTCCCTCTCTCAGTGTGAGACCCAAAAAGGTCATTATTAATATATTCATCTCAATAACAAACATCTTGGCATAATCAGACAGGTCTCAAAGAAAGGCTTGACATATGGCATCTTTAAGTTGCTTGAACACTTCCTAGGTTAATTGACTACATCTAAAATCATCTTTCTTTAACAATTATGTAAATGTTTTGTTGATGATATCATAGTGTCTAATGAATCTATGGTAATAACTAGTTAGTCTGACAAACCTCTAAGATTCTTAATAGACTTAGTACTAACCATAAATGCATTACTTCAATATAAGAAAGGTCGGTGGAAATGCTTGCAACTATGAGTATGTGCCCAAGTATTTAATCTGTGTTTGCCCAAACAAACACTCGGTCCTCTTTATGTATAACCAATGTTGCTTCAATAATAGCAGAACTTGTCTCAAATGTTCAATATAACTTATTATGTCATTACTATAAAGAAAGATGTCATACAAAAATTAAGATATATTTGCATAATAATGGAGCAACGATATGATTCATCAGCGACTAGAATGTTGTCAAAGCATTGGTAAGGCTGAATAACATGACCTTGAACTCATAATTTCCTTGGTGAGTTCAAAAGGTTGTTTTTAATATATCCTTTTTCTTCACATGAATTTGGTGGTACTCAGTGTGTTAATCCAATTTCCAAAATACTTATGCCCCCAGTAACTTGTCCAATAGATCATTGATGATCAATATTAGAAATTTGTCCTTTACAATTATGTTATTTAGGTGGTAGTAGTCAATACAAAAATGTCATGATCCATCCTTCTTCTTGACTAATAGTACCAGCAAAGCGAATGAGTTGTTACAATTTCTAATCAATTAGAAATCAAGCATCTCCTATACCTACCTTTTGATTTCTACTTTTAAGTGATGTAGGTAACCATATGGTTTGATATTAGTAGACGAGGCCCTAGTTTAAATGGAATTCTGTGGTCATGCTTTTGTATCGATGGCAGAAATACAAGTCCTTAATGATGTCATCGAATTTGAGCACCATTGCATAAAGCTATTTTAAAATTTGGGACTGCACTGGAGTCGTGATGGTTGCTAAGAAATGGGTCTGTACTCCTAGGTTAGTTTTTTTTATGAGATTTCAAAATTTCTTCTTGGATACCATTGATGATCATCTATCGGTCAACATAATGGATTATTTGTATTGCTTGAAGGATAAGGTTATAACTTTATAGTCTAGGACCAATATGCTTTATATTTTCATCCAATCCACCCCACGTACAATGTCACATGCTTCAAGCAAAATTATCTGAACTTCCATTGCAAAAATATGGCCTTGCATTCTCCATGTGAATGACAAGCATTTTTTTTTTCTTTTTGAACAAGCAATCGTGTCTTCGTTGGCCACCGTCACCACCATTGAAGTGGCGTTTCAATTTCACAATCAAGAATTCTTGACATTTGGGAATCTAGGAAACTATGGGTGTTGATGCTATCAATGAGTATCACTAATTGCTTCCGATTGATGAACTCCAGTAGCTTGAAAGTGTTGTGGCCATGACCATCAATGATGGCATTAATCAATATTTTGCCAAAATTTTCTTCTGATTACTCCACTATTGGCTATTTTTCCAAAGCCACTTATTCGATATCTGGTTCCTTCTTACCCCTTAATCAGATGAAGTTGCCTTTTTGTGACATTGATAATTATATGTGTATTTTTCTCTGCATTAGTAGCAATCCCTTGATCACTAAAGTTCCTTCCACGACCTTCAATCTGGTTTTGCCATCAACTGTTTC
This sequence comes from Ceriops tagal, assembly GCA_021533255.1. Classification (NCBI taxonomy): domain Eukaryota; kingdom Viridiplantae; phylum Streptophyta; class Magnoliopsida; order Malpighiales; family Rhizophoraceae; genus Ceriops; species Ceriops tagal. The sequence continues at coordinate 6,961 of JAGSHU010000118.1, read as the reverse complement.
ATAGCATTCAGGTTAGCTTAGTCACTGTTGGGACAACCGAAGTTGAATAAGTGATAATTTTTGCCGATTGTTCTTCCTTGTCATCCCCTCCATTGCCATTTCTTGCAAGATGACAATGTCATACACCTCCTTAAGTGTCTGGGGTTCGATTGTTTTTAAAATGGGTCAAATCTCATCACTTAACCCACCGAGAAAGTTAGAGACCAAAAAGAACTTATCCAAGGATGGATTGCTTGCCAATTAGTTGAGTTAATGGTGATTTGTCATCTAAATTTCTCTACTTTATTAAATACATGCAAAATTCATTAATATCCAAAGATATCATAAAAAAAAAAACTTCAAACAAAAACAAATAAAGGAGGAAATTTGAAGATAGGCTTAACAATACACACACAAAAAAAAAAGAGGAATAACTTATATAAATATATTAGATTTTGAACTAAAAATGCCCCAAAATGGTGCATAACTTACTCTTATTAAGTTTATTAAACAAAATTATTGAATTGAATGTTTCATGAGCAAACGGAACCCATCTTGTATAGGCAAGATGCCAATTGTTGATGTATGTTTCAATACTGCATTAAGTGTTTCATGTCCAAGGCGTTATGCGATGTTAATTGTTTTGGTTGGTCTCCCTGCATAATAGGTCAAACGAAGTTTATGGAATTATATGGATGCTTGTCTCTATTTTTACTCTTATATTGGGGGTTGTGATAGGTATACTAGTAATTGTATGGTTAGAAAGAGAAATATCTGCAGGGATACAACAACGTATTGGACCTGAATATGCCGGCCCTTTAGGAGTTCTTCAAGCTCTAGCGGATGGGACAAAATTACTTTTCAAAGAAAATCTTTTTCCATCTCGGGGCGATACTCGTTTTTTCAGTATCGGACCGTCCATAGCAGTCATATCAACTCTATTAAGTTATTCGGTAATTCCTTTTGATTATCGCCTTGTTTTAGCTGATCTAAATATCGGCATTTTTTTATGGATAAGTTATTGACATAAAATTTCTTATTAGGACTATTTCAAAAAGTTTATATTAAAAATATTTTAAAAAATTCAAGATAAAAATTTAATTTGTTATTATAACACTCATAATTAAAGGGACAAATTTAATCTTACATACTATTTTCAAAATAACTTAGAAAGACATGAAATGAAGCATATTGGTAACATTATGTATGTATAGGCCTACACTAGATTTAATATTGTATTTACAATAAGAATGCTAGGAGGTATCAAAGTAATCATCAAAAAACATTAAAGAATTGTCAAAAAAGTTATAAAGTATCTAAGGGATCAAAAATTACAAATTTACATATAAACACAGAGGGGATAAATATTTAGATATTAATTTTGCTAATTATGTAAATAGTAAAAATTTTATTATTTTATATAATTTTTATGCTTAATGAAGGAGTTGTATCAACAAGCAAATTATTATTTCTTCTTTCATCATGGAAGCAAAATTCATTGTATGCAATAAGATCACAGTATACGCTTTATGGTTGAGGAATTTTATTGTTAGACTACAAATTGTGGGTTTTATTTATAGGCTACTAAAAATATATTATAATAATTTTACTATAGTATTTTTTTAAAGAACAATAAATATGAAAATCAAAATGAGTATATTAATATAAAATATTTAATTGTTAAAAATCATTTTAAAGAGTAAGAAATTGAAATAAAATATATTAGTATTTAAATTATGGTTAAATTAAAAATTTGTCTTTATTTTTTAAAGAGTAATAAATTGAAATAAAACATATTAGTATTCAGGTTATGGTTAAATTAAAAATTTGTCTTTATTTTTATGAATATAATTAAATTAAAACTTTATTTTTGCTCAATTTATTATGATTTATTATTGATTATATTCTTATAGGAGGATCCTTGATATTTTTTACGTCAAGGTCACGTGGGTCTAGAAAATAAAAAAATCAACTAGAATCGGATGACAGATGAACAACGAAATTGATTATACTTATTTGTGAATTAGCTGTGTAGCAAAAATATGGGTTCGCCGAATATTTTCGTTCTCTTATATGCAATGATAAAATGCTACTTCTATTACATGCAATGATGAGAAGTTGAAAGCGGGCCCAAATGAGCTCTTGCATGCATACATACATACATACATACATGTGGCTGTCAATTCAATTACACTATGGGATGCATTCTGTTCCATTCTCTTCAATTACTTATGCTACTTAAAAGTCCAAATGAGAAGCTGTTAGGACATGCCCATTGACCAATGGAATGAACGAATGCGGGGAGCTGTTCCATCAGTACCTCCAGTAGAATCATATATAACTTTTAAGCTTAGATTCATTTCTTTGGGTTTTGGAGATTTTGTTCTTCTTTTTTTCTTTTTTATTATTTTCAAAAAATTAATTTTATTCACTATACTAAAATATTTTTATAATTTTTTTGACTATTTATTTTTTAAATTTATATAACTCGTTAATTTATTAGTTAAATTAAATTTATTATGTTGAAGTATTTTTACTATTATAATAGTTTTAATTTTTTAAATTTTAATTTGCACATTAACTCATCAATTAAATTCAATTCATATTAAATAATTTTTGTTAAGTGTAATTGAATAACAACTCATATACCATGTAATACATAAATTTTCCTCTTATTATTACATTATTAACTAAAAATTATAATATTTAAAATTTTTTTATTTTTATCCTTTTAATATTTTTAAAAAATTAAAATATCTTATTGACAAATTTAATTATATAATAATGAGAATAAGTTACATCAATCATATATAACAAATGAATGATTGTTACGTAATTATAATTAACAAAAAATATTTAATATAGATTAAATTTAATCGACAAATTAATGTGTTTAGTAAATTAAAACAAAAAACTAAATGGATATACTTGTAAAAACTTTCTGACATAATATATTAAATTTAACTAATGAGTTAATATATTAGGTAAATTTATAACAAATATATGAAATATATATAATTATAATAACTTTTTAAGGTAAATCAAATTATCTAATATATTAAATGTCTTTAACATAAAAATAAATATAATTACAAATATGCTATAATGTAACAAACAATTTATCTTTTTACCTTTATTTTTTTCCTTCTTTTGGGTTGAGCCATGCACATAAACAAATTCATGTTCTTCCCCATCCATCCCGGCAGTTTGTTACTCCAACTATGGACTCCTGCATTACAGATGCTAGGTTATCATTTCCTCCTCGAAAGTCTTTTTCCTTATATTTTCTACTCTGTCAAGGACTCTTTTTACTGCTATATCAAATGCATCTCCAAGTGTCGGAGATTTGGACCTGAAATCTGCATATATAACTTTTGGTATCAGCCTTATGACCTCCTCTCTTTTAGCCAACATCTCCTCCTTTGAGAGCCGAAGCAATGTCTCATCGATTCTGATTTGTCCCTTTTTTACCAGCTTCCCTAGTATGAACACAGAATATCTGGAATAATTCTCTAGCAAGTACCAAACATATTGCGAATATGCAGAGCCTGGATCGAAGAACACCGGGATGCAGCCTGCCAAAATGGATTCAAATGTTGATCGCCGGGTTAATGAATCTCCGGGAGGCTGCAAGCAGAATATCGAGTCTTGAAACACCCTAATCACCTTGATCGGGTTCTCACACTTGCTTTCACGAAATTTGCAATCTAATAACTTGCAAAGACTCCTTGTAGCTAAACAATGGTCGATGATCTCAGCGCAGATTGAATCAATCCTACCCGGTCGAGGGGCGCCCGTGAAAGAGAACAAGTATTGCCTTTCCTGTGTTCTTATTCTGTCTTGCCATCGAAGTATCTCGCTCTCACTTGAAGGATGGAAATGTGTGGGGTATGGCACTGCAAATTCGTTTCCCCTAGAAGTTGATTCAATTGACAATATTGTCATGTTCATGGCTTCAGGCAGATTCAACAACTTACTTCCCCAATATGAATCATCATCAGATGGCCTCTGAAAATCCGAAGCAATCCTTCCAGTGACAAAGAAATGGTCTCTACCCCACATTCTTTTCCACTCAGGCCTTTCTGCCACCCACTTCACCAAGTCAAGGCCCAAGACATCTCTGGTCGATGCGTTGTGAGTCCAAAGGTATCGACCAACATCAAGGCCCGCGTAAAATGGCACGAAAATGGCAGAAGCCAATGAAGAATCATTAGTCAAGCACCTGTAATTCTTCATTCTGTTACGAAACAAAATTTCTAGAACAAATTGGTTTGTCTGAAACCAGCATTTCTCCAATGGAACCCCACCAGGATTCTCAACCTGATGGCCAAGGCCTGAATTTTCGAGGTATGGGCACATGTCATACCATGGCCTCAGTAGCGAGTTGCAATTTTTGATCACATCGTCATTGAATCGCCGCGGAAGATCATGAACATATATGTAACGATTCGTGCAAGAATCTGCCGCTTCATTGCCAGCCCGCTCAATTACTTCATCGACAGGAATATGATTATGAGAGATGACAAAGCTGACAGAGCTCCTTGGAGCCCAACAATAAAGGAGAAAGAGTGAGGGCAAAGACGAGGCAAGGATGACGGCAAACCATAGCGGTTTCTTATGAACTATAATAGGTGGTTCAGCTGCCTGGTCCTCCATTAATTCTTTGTCCTGCACCACAGTTCACACTGTAGAGATATATGTAAAAATTAGTATATGCGCAGAATTTTATATTGAAAATAGAAAGATAAAATTTACATCACATGAAAGTTCCATACAACTTCTTATTAATTAATTATTTAAATATAAATATATAATTCAAGAAAATAACTTTTGACATTTATGAAATTACATCATCTTAGTGCCTTTCATTAATAAATAATGCTATTTATCATGACTTAGTCTCTCCATTTTGTCCTGCAGTTCACACTTAATAAGAACAAGCAACTATACAGAGATTTATGGGAAGATCAGTAAAAAATTGTTGTTGCATATTCGGCAGAATTTTATATTAAAAATAGAAAGATAAAGCTTATTCTACATGAAAGTTCTATACAACTTCCTACTAATCAATCATTTAAATATTAATGTATAATTTATAGAAATAACTTTTGACATTTATGAAATTACATCATCTTAGTCCCTTTTATTAATAAATAATGCTTCCAATCACGACTTAGTCTTTCCACTTTTCTAGACTATAATTAAAACATCAAAATTCTAATATTAGTTAAAAAATAATCGGTAAATCCAACAGAATTGAGTTGAGAGGAAAATGAAAGATGCAAATAGGGGCAGGCTTCAGAGAGTCTTCTCTAAACGTTCCCAAAAAGTCTTCTTTTTGGTCTGGTTTTTGGAGGTCCATGCAACATTCTCTGCTTGGTGGACCAGGCTAATTATAAACGTCCCCAAAAAGTCTTCTGGTAGCATTAGTACTCGCGTCCCATGAAGGAATCCAAAGTGAACCCTAAAATCTAATTAGGGACTTTGTGTCACAGAGCTGGTTGTGGTTGATTTTTGCCTACTTCACAATCCCTAACTCTCCGTGACCCACGTCTAAGAGCTTTGGTGGGCCTGGTCTTAGCAATTTGGAGCTTGGCGGACCATGCAAAATTCTCTTCCCTTTTTTTTTTTTAAATGATTGCTGCATTATCTCAGTTGTGTCTCTGCCTTTGGTTCGCCAAAACTTCAAACCAAAAATCAAACCAAACAGAGTTTGATTGGAACTTCGAAGCGACTCTTTTAGTCTCCTGGTCTAGTTCCCCTTGCAGATTCTCTGCTGTGCTTTTCGACTATCTCCCATTTTCGTTCCTTATCGTTATTACGGCGGTTGAATAGATACCTTGTGGGACCTACATCCTTTGGGCTTTGCACAACTTATCATACCCGTTGCATCACTGCAATCAGTCCGAGATGCCGAATAACTGGGATCTCGACGGCGAGACGAGTCGCGGACAAAACTCTTAAAACTTAAAAATGTCAGCCGAATCATCCAAGCTTGTCACGAATTCGAGCAAGAAGCCGATTCAACAGTTATCATCCAATTTCGCTACTGATGCTGTATAGATTACGGTTACATGGTGTGTGACCTCGCGAGCACATCATCAAAGGTGATTATGACCAAAACAGAGAACGGCAGACACACGTGGGAATCGGATTCGGACCGAATTACACCAGTTTTCCGATCTTTCAGAATATCTTTCCTATTCATATTTTAAATGCATCGAATTTTGAATACATGAATTCTGAATTCTGAAAAAATTTTGGTCATTGGCCACAAAGATAAAAGACTAGGGAATACAAAATTAGGTGTGCAATGAGGATCGTCAATAAGCATTAAACTCCGCGTCCAATGGTCTCAGTCGGGCAGGCAGTCTGCTTTTTGTGGACACAAGTCAAAACGCAAAGCCTAAATCCATGGGGCCACATAGCCGGACATGTCTTGGTCGGTGTCAAAAGGTGACACTTGTCCTCTTGTTAAACGCATTCAAGAGATTAATTATATATGATAATTGCATTTCATTCCCAAGTAAATGTTACACACTCCCACCCGCATAAAGTATTAACTACATGCCAAGGTACATGGGTGTTAAGTCTTGGAAATGTTCATGTTTAATTAAAAATAAAAGTACAATACTATATTATTTCTGTTGGGACATGTCTCCTAATGAACGAATAAAAGATTAAAAGAATCAGAGCACATTCCATCACCTGTTCGGTTCTTAGTTGGTTTTGTCCAAATCTTGCACACACCACATTTCAATAGACTGGAAAAATTATATAGAGGTAAGTTCTGTCAATTGAAACATTTGATGATTTTTGTTTTCTTCTGCTAGTTTTTTCATTTGGGTGAGCTTAGTTCTAGGTGTTCTTGGAGTTTTTTTTTTAATTTTAGGATAGATAATCATTTTTATTTTTATAAAAATTAAAGTAAAAGTGATTCAATTTTTGTTTATGTTCTTTGTCAATATCAAAATTTTGTCGC
>JAGSHU010000117.1:2218-14904 GCA_021533255.1 Ceriops tagal | reverse complement strand
TTTTTTCATGTTTCATGCTATTAAGAAATGTTGTTCAAATTTTGTTGGCAAGATTAATAGTATTGAAACATTGATAAAAGGGACTACTACATATGTGACCCACAGCCAAATAGTCCTCTCTGTGTGGTCATGTAATCCGGAGATAGGACATAGAATAATAATTAGTTGTTATAGCCAAGCTTTTGGCTAAAACAATGGGGGAGCAGGTAGGAAATTATTGGTCCCAAGATGTCACAAAAACTTTAGCTTATTCACTATTGTTTCCCACATCTCATTCCTTAGAAAGTAAAGTTAAATTCTTACATTGAGTTACGCATATTCAACTAAATTTATAGAAAGAGACGTTTCTCACAATACTTTTCTTATTAAGGAAGCTTCCAATACAATCAATTTAGAATTTTTTACCAGCTTGTTTCATGTTGATGCAAGGTAACCTCAATAAATTATATGATCTTACTTTGGTCTATTGTAGAAAGTTAATGTACATCATTCCTAGGAACGGAGAGTCCCTTTCTTGCAAGCGTTGATTGAAGCAACTCAGCATTATATTTGTGAGGTAAGTGAGAGGATCCCTCTCTTAGACGTGGATATATCCCATAACTCTTGTTTTTATGTGACTATGGAGGAAGTGTCTTGGAATGTGCTTGCTGTGTAGGTTTTCTAGGGATCTCATCATTTGGGATTTTTATTCCTTTTGGCTATACAGCAACCTCCCTTTTCCCCACTTGGTAATTTTATTTCTGTGGCAGTGAGTGTAAGAAATTATTGTGACACTCTATATTTTAGTATCTAAAAATGCTATTTGAATTATGACTTGTTAATAAATGGATGTTTGCATAGGTTTTTATCCAAGTTAACTTTTTATTTATTTATTTAAAAAATAAATACAAATTTTCTTTAATATTCTTATACCAATGTCAATGCCATAGTCATTTACAACCTAGCAATGATAATCAAAATTTATGGTTTTAGTTTAAATTTTGTGGAACACATACATACATAGGGACATACATAAATATCATATCTTACTAATGCAATTCTAACTTTTTTTCTTAAATTTTTAGTAAGTGGATTTGGATAGATCATTATAGCCCCACATTTAGCTTAGGTGAGCTTCACTATCAGGATCTTTCTTATGTATTCAAACACATACATAAATTTTTTAAACCCTTTAACTTGGATGAAGTATCTGTTTAAATTATTAAAAGTATGTACGAATCTATTAGCAAAAGATCAATAGAATCCATGTATAAGCCTATAGTTGTTTCAAATCAAAGCCTTTGATTTAAATCTATTCATAAAATTGTTTAGCATTGTCAATAAACTACACGAAATCAAGTCCAACGGATACCTAAGACATAAGGATGTAAGGGGAGGAGAATGCATAAGTTTCATTGTATTTGCTCATAGGTAAATAGGCATTTATAAAAAGGATAACAATATAAAGTCAAAAATGGAATATATTTGTATTGCAACAAAAATGATGTTATCCTCTTACAACAAATCAATCTTGTGCTAGTTCATATTTTTCTTCTAAACATTGTTACAAAAGGATCCAGAGCTTAAACCAAAGTAAACAGTGTTTTGATTGGCAGAACGATCATTCCTATTAATGCCATCAAATCTCTGAGGGAACTGAACATAACAGACATGTTTGACAAGGTTGGGTTCTAACACGAAGCACGTCGCACCCATCAATGCTTTGCTATTGTTTATGCAGTGATCACAATCTAGATTTAAGAAGAATGGTCAATTAGTAAGAACAACTGACACTCGAACCTGCAATATTTGCATATGTCACTAGAGATGAAATGGCCCCACCAATGAAAAAGGCCATCTCAGACTTCTTTTTTATCAACAACTTACGAGTGCATTCATGGCACTAGCTTTCTTGTGGTGCTTGAAGCCTAGACACTTTCACAAGAAACATAAACTAACCGTGGCAGCTCATGAGCTGGTCCCAGTTAGTTTTAGGATTAAGACTTTATTGTTACTCACATAAGAAAAGGACTCACACATGATTAGACCAAATGGTAGAGAATGTAGCTCTGTTCATTTCTAACCACTCTATCAACATCATGAAGCAATAATTTAGACCAAGGATTTATGCATAGAGAGATCTTGATGCATCCAACAAAAGTGCAACCCATAAAGTGTACTGTTCAAAGCAGATGAAAAAATAAAAATCACAGAATATTTGATTCACCCGGGGCACTTATAATATATATGAAGCAGCAGAATTTTCTGCTTCCTTTCTTTTTGATCTTTCATTTCCTGTTATGTAGAGCACACCATCTGCAGTTACAATTTGAACTGAGCACACAAAATTCTTGCTATGTGGAGGACCTTTGTCGAACCTATGCATCAAAAGAATAACAAATTACATATGGATCATTTAGAAGATGGTGATGAGTAAACTATTTGAAGTTTCCGACTTCTCCATAGGATCTACTAGTTTGTGATACTGAAAGTGGGGGTGAATCAGTATCACCACAATTCGCAATTCGCAGGTAAGTGAACAACTTCAACCTCTTCTTAAAAGCGAACTTTTTCTTAGACTCGACTAAGGTAGATCTATTGCTACCTACTAATCACAATAGTCCCTAAAGTCACCTTTTAGACACCTTGCTTAATAGACAATTCAGATGTTCTTGTTTAGGTCTTCGTTAGGTTATGGGTTGGTTGATACTTTAGTTGCGTTCACAACTCAATTCAAAACACAGAACGCAAAGCAAATTAAGGACACACGAGATTTACGTGGTTCTGTCAACATAACGTACATCCACGGTGGTAGGGACTCTCCCTTACCGAGACTATCCACTATACCTGAGAATTCCAGTTACAATGGATGTCTTAATCCTCTACTCCTTTCACTATTGCAATTACTAAGCAAGTATAATACAAAGAGTGTCACTTATTATGTCTATCCTTCTCCTAACTTGTCTTGCCTCTGTTGAATTAAAAGGCTACTTCACTGCTACTTAGAAGTTCACCGCAATGCTCTCTAACTTTTCTTGAAGAAATCTGGAAATACGTTGAGTTCTTTCCGATGTTTCACCGAATTCCTTCTCTAGGTTGTCTCACACAGCTCCTGCTTTCACCGTCTCACGGTCTCACCCGTCTCCTTGTCTTACGCCGTCGCACGTTCTGGTCTTACGACGTCGCACATTTTGGTCTTACGCTGACGCACGTTCTGGTCTCACACCATTGCACGTTTTGGTTTTCTTCTCTTCCAGGGGTGGTGCGTTTCTGGTTTTGTCGGTGGTCTGTCTTTCTCTTACGATGGTGGCTCTTCATTTATGCTGGTAGCTCTTCTTTGGCCATATATCATTTTTCTTTTTCCACAGGTGGTTTCTATTTTTCCCATCCACCCCTGTTCTACCATTAGCTCTTCCTTTTTTCGTCTCTGGTTTTCTTTCTTTCAGGCGGTGTTCTCTCCTTTGCTGTCCAGCCGTTCACCTCTTTCACCATCCAGCCGGATCTCTCTCACCATCCACTCTGTTTTGCCGTCGATTCGTTTTGCCGTCCACCTCTTTGCCGCGTTGTCACCTTGTCGTCTAGCTCCCTTTTCCTTTGCTGTCCACTCCTGATTTTGCCATTCACCTTTTTGCCGTCCACCCCAATTTTGGTCGTATCAGGTTTTTCTCTCTTTCCCTTGTTCTGCCATCCAGCTGTTCCTTCTCTCCTTTGGCCGTCTTCCCTATTTTTCCGTATCATTCTGCCGTCCCCCTCTTTTTCGGCCGTTCTTGTGTTTCCGTTGGTTGTCTATTTTTGCCATTCTGCTCTCCTGGTAGTGTATTTGCCGTTTTGCTCATTTTTGACCGTCTCCTCTTTCTCTCTTTCTCTCGACCTTGTTTGTTTTTTTTTTTTTACTCAGCAGTTATTCGTTCAACCCTCAATCTGCTTTTGGCCGTATGTCGTTTTCTTTTCGTCCACCCATACTTTGGCTGTTTTGCCGTCGACCTGTTTCTCTCTCTCTTGCCGTCCAGTTGGATTTCTCTCTCTTACCACCAGATTTCTCTCTTTTCAGGTGGTGTATTTGCCATTTTGCTCACTTTTTCAGCCGTCTTCTATTTTCTCTTTGCCGATGATATATATTTCTTGTCTGTTTTGCTCAATTGCTGACACCTTTTGTTCTCTTCCAATGGCCTTTATATACTCCTCCATGAAACCCTAATAGGATTTACTTGCGGCGAATTTACTATCTTGTCCTTCCATGTAGCTTTTACGTTCTTGCCCCTCCATGTGGCTTTTACCTTCTTGCCCTTCCATGTGGCTTTACTTTCTTGCACAGTTAAACCTAGTTGACAACAATTACAACCCATACAAGGCTATGGAAACAACAATCTCCTCCTCTGTAATTGTTGGCAACACTCATAACAAAAGCCATTATGCAGCAATTTCAACTCCCCCTAAATATGCACTCCCCCTTTCTTAACAGCTCCCCCTGCATTGTTGCTTCTCTCCCCTTTTGCCAACTAATTACAAATTTGAAAAACTCGCATAGTAGAGATAGAGGATTCACCTGATTTTCAAGCTTAAGGAGACATTCGCACAGACAGACTCATTCTGTGCTTTTCAAACAGCTCTGTGGACAGAGATTTAGTTAGATCTTGTATAGCCTCTTCAACAGATTTAGGTTCAACTTGTGAGAGTAAAGCAGTAGCTCCCACAATTCTTCTTCTTGTTGTAACTCCTACTAATGGGTCACCTATGATATGATTTTCTTGATGAGCACTGGTCCACATTTTCTATGTTATTATTTCTTACATAGTCTTAGTTGCAAAAGGATCTTTTTCTTCATCTTCAGACTCACTCTTCTCTGAGTCTAAACTTCTTGTTTTGTAAGCAAACAACTATTTGTCTTGTTCTCATCAATTACATACAAATTTCCAGCTGTTCTCTTCCCGGCTGCAACAGTATTGCCTTCTTTACTTTTTACTTGGCAACCTGTTTTTGTGAATATCACTTTGTGGTCGTCTTTGCATAGTTGGCTGATAGATGCTAGATTATATCTGAGTCCTTCAACGTGCAGAACATCTTTCAGCTTTCCTCTTCTAATGTTTACTGGCCCCTGACCATTGATGTTGAGTGAATCATCATTGCCAAACTTAACTTTGCCTTCTTTTGATTTGTTTAGCTTTGATAATTTACTCTTGTCTCCCTTCATATGCGAAGTGCATCCACTATCAAGGATCCACTGCTTATCCTTGCAATCAGCCTTTAGTACAATTTCAGCTATATTAGCCACCTCCCTTTTTGCTATATATTCCTTCTTTTGAACTGGCTGGAAGATAGTTTTCTCCTTTTTCTCAGCTTTGACTGCACCGCTTGTTTTCACTGTGCCATTGAATGCCTTCTCTTGCTCAGGGAGAAGTGTCATGCATCTCTTGGCATTGTGGCCATCTTGCTTGCACCTTTTACACTATTCCAAGTCTACTAATATAGCAAACTTATTCTTTGAAGCTATTGGTTTGGGCTTCCACCAATAATCCTCGTTAGTGTGTCCTTGCCTTTTACAGTATATGCAAAAACTCACGATAGGTGTTCTCCTCTGAGTTTTGTATTGTCTCCCCCTGTATGCAGCGTCGTATCTTCTCAAGTTGGAGACATATATTGACCTTCTTTACCAACAGTTACCCGCCTTATGACCCTAAACTCCACAATAAAAGTAATGACCTTAAAACTGTCTCTTCTTGGGTCTAATCACAGTTTGTCTTCTTCTGTTCATTACTTACTATGTAGGCAAGGTTGCTAGTTTCTTTACTTGTGTGGCTTTCATTTCAGCCACCTTCTTCTCCTTCTTCTGTTTAGCCATTGCCATTAGCTGGCTGACTTTCTTTTCTTTCTGAGACGTAGCAACTATAGGCTGCTGCTCTTTAACCACATACATCATTTTTGGCCTTGGCTTTGGTTTGATAACTGTCTTCCCTTCTTCAGTTATCTTCTCCTGAGTCACAGCCTTCTCTTTCAACTTCTGTGGCAAAGTCTCATTCTTTTTAGGTAGTACAGCATCAGATTGCTACACTTTCTCTTCATTCTTTTTTTCTCTTGCAAAGCTTGTTTTTCCTATCACTTCAAACTTTTGCAAGTTCTTTTCACTCTTTTTGAGTGAAAAGAAGTCTCAGCAACTCTATTTCCATTTCTTCAATTGTTGAAGTCCTTGAGCCAAGCTCCATAGTAAGGTCTTCACATATTTTGATCTGTTCATCAAATCTTTTTTTAAAGTCAATATGTTCAACCCTTATTTCATCCTTTTGACTTTCTGCTTCCTCAATCTTTGCTTCAACTTGTTTTATATGGGCCTCCAACCTTCTTATGGTTCTGCCCCTTCTGATTATCTCCTTTGAAGCTGCTTCTAACTCAGCTTCCAGATCTGGTTCTTCTTCATCAACCTCCTCTTCCTCTTCAGAGGTTGAACTACCACCTTGAGCTGATGCCATAAAGGCATGCTTATCTGATGAGTCTTCATCTTCCTCCTCATCAATTTCTTTTGTCTGACTCACATAACTCTTGCTACGCCTCTTTTCTTCTTCTGTGGGTTGGCAGTCTTCTTACTGGATTTCTTTGATTTGAATGATAGTCTTCTCCATTTTGAATTCGGCTCATCATCACCATTCTCATCTTCATCATTGAGTTTCACTTTACACTGAGAAGCAAAGTATCTAATTTACCCATAATGATAACATCTCAAAGACAACTGTCCTTTTCCCTTCTTAGATCCCCTTTTGTATTTCCTTGTGAAGTAATCCAACACTTCACCTTCACTTTCTTCCTCATCACCATAATCATCCTCACTGGATGATTCTTCCTCTTCTCTTATCTTCAAGTGTCTCATAGCTTTGAAATCTGCCTCCTTTGATACCTTTGACGTTGAGGAGCTCTTAGTTGACTTTATTCTCATCTCATATGTAATGAGATTGCACTAGAGGTCATGCAGAGACATAGAATTAAGATACCTTTGAGGCAAACCTCTCAAGCAGAATTTTCAGAATTTTCTTCACAATAGATGAGTCCTTCTTGTTCTTCCCATGACTTCTCAAGTCGTTTACAGCGTCAATAACCCTGGTGAAGAACTCTTGGACTGTCTCATTTTTCTGTATTTTGAGAGATTCATATCTCTCTTTGAAAACTTAAAGCTTGGCCTCCTTCATTCTGCCATCACCTTTATAGACTTTCTGCAATCTGTCCCATATCTCCTTAGTAGATTTGCAGTCCATAACTTTAGCATACTCAGCATTTGTCAATGCCAAAATGATGACGTTTGAGGCCTTCCCATTTATCTCAAACTGCCCTAACTCCTATGGGGTTGGGTCTTTACCTTCTTCCGAAGCCACAAAACCTTCCTGTACGCATTTCACCACGTTCATGCCCATGGTTGCAAATACCACTTACATTTCTGCTCTCTACATATGGTAGTTGGTTCTGTTGAAGATTGGAACCTTCTTGCTGTAAGTAGTGCTGGTGCTGGTACCGGCTTCCATTTCTAAATATGCTGAACAAGTCAAACTTCTAGATCCCTTCAAACTAGTACACCAAGCTATTAAGCTTCAAACTGGTGAACCAGTGCTCTGATACCAATTGAAGTTTACGACTTTTCCCTAAGATCTACTAGTTTGTGATATTGAGAGGGGGGCTGAATCAGTATCACCACAATTCGCAATTCGCAGGTAAGTGAACAACTTCAACCTTTTCTTAAAGGTGAACTCTTTCTCAGACTCGACTAAGGTAGATCTATTGCTACCTACTAATCACAATAGTCCCCAAAGTCAACTTTTAGACACCTTGCCTAATAGACAATTAGGATGTTTTTGTTTAGGTCTTTATTAGGTTATGGGTTGGTTGATATTTTAACTGCGTTCACAACTCAATTCAAAACACAGAACGTAAAGCAAATTAAGGACACATGAGATTTATGTGGTTCCGTCAACGTGACGTACATCCACGATAGTAGGAACTCTCCCTTATCGAGCTATCCATTATACTTGAGAATTCCAATTATAATGGATGTCTTAATCCTCTACTCCTTTCACTATTGCAATTATTAAGTAAGTATAATACAAAGAGTGTCACTTACTGTGTCTACCCTTCTTCTAGCTTGTCTTGCCTTTGTTGAATTGAAAGGCTGCTTCACTGCTGCTTAGAAGTTCACCGCAACACTCTTTAACCTCTCTTGAAGAAGTCTGGAAATACGTTGAGTTCTTTCCGATGCTTCACCGAATTCCTTCTCTAGGTTGTCTCACACAGCTCCTGCTTTCACCGTCTCACGGTCTCACTCGTCTCCTTGTCTCACACCGTCACACGTTCTAGTTTTATTCTCTTCCAGGGGTGGTGCATTTCTGGTTTTGCCATTGGTGTGCTGGTGGTCTGTCTCTCTCTTATAGTGGTGGCTCTTCATTTACGGTGGTAGCTCTTCTTTGGCCGTATATCGTTTTTCCTTTTCCACCGGTGGTTTTTATTTTTCCCGTCCATCCCTGTTCTGCCGTCAAGTTTTCCTTTTTCCATCTCTGGTTTTCTCTCTTTCAGGCGGTTTTCTCTCCTTTGCTGTCCAGCTGTTCACCTCTTTCACCGTCCAGCCGGATCTCTCTCACCATCCACTTTATTTTGCCGTCATCTCGTTTTGCCATCCACCTTTTTGCCGTGTTGTCACCTTGCCATCCAACTCCCTTTTCCTTTGCTGTCCACTCCTGATTTTTTTGTTCACCTCTTTGCTGTCCACCCCGATTTTGGCTGTATCGGGTTTTTCTCTCTTTCCCCTGTTCTGTCGTCTAGCCGTTCCTTCTCTCCTTTGGCCGTCTTCCCTATTTTTCCGTATCGTTTTGCTGTCCCCCTCTTTTTCGACTATTCTTGTGTTTCCGCTGGTTGTCTATTTTTGCCATTCTGCTCTTCCGATGGTGTATTTGCCATTTTGCTCACTTTTCGGCCGTCTCCTCTTTCTCTCTCTCGATTTTGGTCGTATGTTGTTTTCTTTTCGTCCACCCACATTTCGGCCATTTTGCTGTCGACCCATTTCTCTCTCTCTTGCCGTCCAGCCGGATTTCTCTTTTTTCAGGTGGTGTATTTGCTGTTTTGCTCACTTTTTCAGCCATCTCCTATTTTCTCTTTGCAGATGGTATATATTTCTTGTCCGTTTTGCTCATTTGCTGACACCTTTTTGTTGTCTTCCAATGGCCTTTATATACTTCTCCATGAAAACCTAATAGGATTTACTTACAGTGAATTTATTGTTTTATCATTCCATATAACTTTTACGTTCTTGCCTCTCCATGTGACTTTTACCTTTTTGCCCTTCCACGTAGCTTTACTTTCTTGCGCAAACTTTCTTGCGCAATTAAACCTAGTTGACAACAATTACAACCCATACAAGGCTATAAGAATAACATTGTTCATAAAAAAGAATGCAACATGGAGAAGGTAGGGAATGTGGTGATAAGTAAATTGAAGGAAAAAAAATTACATGTGAATCTTTCAGAAAATGGGAAAATGCATGTGAAGTTGAGACAAAAGAAGTAAAAATAAAAAAACACAATATGTAGGCAAGGCTAAATCACTACAAAGAAAACAGAGGTACAAATAAGAACCGATATGTCATACACAAACAAAAATATTTGCATGTATCTTGGTTTGGGCAATTTCTTCTTGTAACAGAGTTCGTGTAACTACTGTTTTGCTCTTTGAATCTCAAGCAAACAGTCCATTCCACCACAATATTCAATCACACCACCATTACTAGCAATTAATTTTGACAATTTGTGCAAACCTACGTTTGCAACATCGAGCATTGCAATTTCTTTTTGTTCAGAAGAACCAGAGGCAACAAATACATAGTCTACATACACAGTAGCAATATTTTTTGCCCCCTTTTCCCAATTCTTGACGTCAACTTGCTTTCCTTGCTTTTGGCACAGCTCAAACGACAATGTCACGGGATGTGGTTGTTGTTGCAAGAGTTCCAGTGTAACAATGGGCTCCAACAGGCCCCTAAATATCTACATAGTGATATTTGCTGGCTTCTATTATAACACTAAGTTGAAATGGGAGTTAAATACCCTTTAGTACTCACCAACATAGCTGTTCAAGGTCAAAATTTTCATCAACATAAACAGCAGCTGCCAAAGCCTCCACAATATCAGCCAGAATCTTGGGCGCTTTCACTGACCCACCATAAACCACTGCATCATCTTCTCCCACACACCCTTACCTATTTAGAAATAACCCCAACGAGAATTAAGCAGATCCAAAATTCCATAAATAATTAAAAACAAAAACCAAGATCTATGAGAATTGTGAACATAAGTACCGTACTAAACCAATAATAATATTACCTTATCAACAAGTCCAGAGGCATTGCGCCAAATGAAACTGTAAAGCTCATGCTTAACAGTCACCTGGGCAAGTTTCTTGGAGCTGATGTTGGCAGTGCATAACAAAGACAATTGTCCTGGGTTGAGATTGGGGTAGGTGAGGCAGACATGGTTGCTGAATGCGAGGCATGGCACAGCGTCACCAACAAACTCCAACCGCTGGTAGCTGGCATAGTCAATGAATGAGGGATGCATCAGTGCCTCTTCAAGAAGGTGATTGTTTCTAAAACTGTCGTTGAGGATGGCCTCTCCAGAGTTTTCTGCTTCCTTCACTCTCAATCTTCCATCTCCTATCATGTGGAGCACACCATCTGAAGTTACAATTTGAACTGAGCACACAAACCTCTTGGAATTTGGAGGAAACACATCTTTCTCAATCCTGTGTGTCAAAAGAAAAAGATGGTGAGGAGTAAATTGGTCATGCGAAAGAAAGTAATGTAGAAAAGGTAGGCAAGATGGTGAGTAAATTGAGGGCAAAAAATTACATGCGTATCTTCCAGAAGATGGGAAAATGCATGTGAAATTCAAAGGAAACAAGCAAACAGAAAAGGTAGATAAGGGTAAATCACAGCAAAGAAAACCTAAAAACAGATTTGTCATATACAAGTAGAAATACATACATGTAACTTAGCTTTGGCCATTTCTTCTTGCCACAGAGCTCATGTAACTTTTGTTTTGCTCCTTGAATCTCAAATAAACCATCCATTGTACCACAATATTCGAACATACCACCATCAATAGGAACTAAATTTTATAACTTGTGTAAAGCTAATTTTGCTGTGTTAAGCCTCACAAATTCTTTCCACTCAGAAGAACCGGAAGCAACAAATTCACCATCTACATACACACTAGCAATGTTTTTTGCCCTCTTTTTCCAATGCTTGTTGTCAACTTGCTTTCCCTGCTTTTTGCACAGCTTAAACAACAATGTCACTGGTTGTGGTTGTTGTTGCAAGAGCTCCAGTGTAACAATGGGCTCTAACAGGCCCCTAAATATCTACATAGAAAAATGTAGAATATCAAGCTAAAAACTAAACTCATACATCGAAATCAACCAAAACTATATATTCAAAACAAATAAATATATTTTTAGACCATCTCAGCTGCAGTAGATCATTGGCTGGCTAAGCGACAATGCCAAGAGACTCTGCTGGCTAAGCGACACCCGCCAATCTTCTTCCACCCTAACCCACCACCAGGATTACAAGAAAAGTTAGAATTAGCAGCGAAAATTGTGTGGCAATTTGAATTTTGCCGTCAAGAAGCTTGTATAAGCAGAATTAACTACCCTTTAATACTCACCACCCATAGCCGTTCAAGATCAAAATCAACATCAACATCAACATAAACAGCAGCCCGCCACAGCCTCCACAATATCGGCTAGAATCTTGGATGCTTTCACAGACCCACCAAAAAACACCGCATCATCTTCCCTCCTCACAGCATCACTAAACTCCCTCACCTATTCAGAAATAACCCCAACAAGAATCAAAAACTCCATATTTAATTTAATTTTATTTTTTTTTAAAAAAAAACAAAGAAATATGAGTGAACACAACTGCTGTCCTAAGCTGATAATAACATTACCTCATTGTTAAGACCAGATGCATTGCGTCGAATGAAACCGTAAAGTCCATGCTTGATGGCCAGACGGGCAAGTTTCTCCGTGCTGCCGTTGGCGGCGCCTATTGAAAGACTACTGTCCCGGTTCGTGATTGGGGTAAGAGAGGAAGACGTGGTTACTCAAAGCCACGCCCAGCATGGCGTCGCCGACGAACTCCAGCCGCTGGTAACTGGCGGAGTCTGCGAAAGAGGGGTGCCTCATTGCCTCCTCAAGATTGCATTCGATCTAGATTGCAACCGACAAAAACAGAGAAAGACTAGCTTGGAGGCGGATAAATAGCTTGAGTCTCAGATGCATTGATATCACTACAAACAGAAAATTTGGCAGGAGAAGGGATAAGTCACACTGTTGGACTAGCTTTCGTCTTCTCTATGCCGTGAAACCAGATGGCCATCAAAATTGATGCGGAAAAAAATGGAAAGAAAATGAGATTGTGTGGCTAGATGCTTCAACTTGACGATGGGATTGAATTATTTTAATCTATTTTCTTAAGCACTAATGGGTCCAAATCGAAAAGTTATGCTCTGGAAGTTGTATTTTATTTTGTTCCTAAGCCTTAGGTTTTTCTCATTTGAGTTACTTGATTAAGCTATGTGGTGGCATAGATTAGGAATTATGCTATAGATTTTGGGTTCGTTTTGATCTCAGAGTCAATGAATGATTCTGCTTTCTTTCAAGTTTACGACTCGACAGAATTA
>JAGSHU010000116.1:0-18351 GCA_021533255.1 Ceriops tagal | reverse complement strand
TTTTTTTTTTTTTTGTTGGGAGGTGGTGTTGGGGGGCACAGGGGAACCCTCTAAAAGTGACACAAACAACACATTAATGGAATATCGATACTGTTCAAATGAGAAGCTGCTTGGCAGCCGTGTTGAAGCTCTGATGCCGTCACTAAAGTGTGACCGCGTGAGGGCGCTTAGCGAGACTGCTGCTCATGGAAAATGAGTAGACAAAAAGTGGAAGAGAAAAATGTTTTTTATCTTCTCTGCATTTACAAAAGACAGTATATGTGGATAAAAAGATTAAAAAATCTTTATTTAAAGAATAATGAAAAATACCAGAAAAGAAAATAATGTTTGAGAATACCAATTTTACCTGTCACAATGAAAATAAAATAATAATATTACTATTTAGGTAATTCTATAAAAAATAATATTAAAACATTTTCATAATTATACTACCAATACACCTAACTGAAAAGACTTTGTTTTTGTTTTTTTGGATAAGTGTAGTTTTATCGCTAATTAAAAAAAAAAAAGAAAGAAAGAAAGAAAGAAAACGGAAACCTACAACCGTAGCAGCAACATGATACCCCCCTAGCTTCATGTACGAGGTCATGACATGAGCCACCACACAATCCCACAAACAAATACTCAATATTTGAACGGGTAATAGATAGATAATACTTGAAGTAACAAACCTATTACCGATCAATTAAGTTTAAGGTTTTACCCAGTAAAGTATTAAAACGATGTAGGACAACTCTCGCTTTAGCAAATACATACAGGTTTCTTATACCGCGTTAACTAGTTTTGGCTGTAATAAAAAGAGGATAAAATAAAAAGAAAAGTTGTGTTAACCAACTAGTTTCTGCCAAAAACCATACTTGCACTTTTAGGGCACATTCAAAAGATAATTTTCACCTCCCCATTCTTCGTCAGTAATCCTAGTGTACACCTCCGTATCCCACCAAAGTTTACAAAACCCAACATAACGTTTGATTAGGTCATATATATATATATGTATGGTTAGAACACCTAAGAGCAAGGTCCTTTTTAGATTAGTCTTGATGTCATTTTATATTAAATTAATAAAAAGATTATTTTTATTTTTTATGTTGAGATATTTTTTTTTATTATGCTAATTTTATTTTTTAAAAATCTATAAAATACATTAACTCATTAGTTAAATTTAACACATCATATTGAAAAATTTTTACAATTATATTCACTTTTTTTTTTTTTAAGAAATTCACCTATGTTCCCATAATTTTGAATGAATTGTAATTATTGTCAACTAAATTTAAGTGTGCAAGAAAATAAAGCCAGGGTAAGAAAGTAAATCCATATGGAAGGACAAGAAGTTAAAGCCACATAAAAAGATAAGAAAATAAATCTGCTATGTAAGGCATATAAGCTGGAAGAGAATATATGAAGACCTTGGAAGACAAAATTAGGGTAAGGTCAACACAATTAAATACACGGTAAAAATACAAAAGTGTGTAGAGGGCTAGATAGAGAAAACAGAAAAACACAACATACGGCTAAAGCACACCAAAGGCAAGCAAACGGCAGAACAGGGGATAGCAAAATAGAAAAGAAGCAGCCGTCGTGAACAGTAGCTATCGAGTAAATAGTAATTGTCGAGTAAACAGGAGCCATCAACAAAAAAAGAAGAGAAAAAGAAAATTGTAGCCATCGTTGGGCGAAGGAGAGAAGAGGACAAAAAAAAAAAGAACGGCCGAGTGAAAAGAAAACGACGGCAACAAAATATATAGACGAGGGAGAGAGAAAGAGGAAGCCGCACAGTATAGTCGTCGGACGAACGAGAAAAAAAGGGAGAAGAGGAGCAACCGTTGGAACAAGCCGTCGTCAAAGATAAGAGAGAAAACAAGCCTTCATCGGAAAGAAAGAGAGGGTGAACGGCATAAATACAAAGAGTAATTAGAAAACACAAGGCATCTCTCTCGGCAAAATAGGGAAAGAAGAGAGAGAAAACTCGATACAGAAAAAGAGGCAGGTCGGAAATTGAGCAAATCGGAACAGATCGACGGGAAGGAGAGAGAGAGAAACCCGACTGCAAGACCAGAGGAGTCGATGGGAAGGAGAGAAAGAGAAACCCGACAGCCAGAATAGAGGAGAGTAGAGATCTCAACTCTATGTTTCTGCATGATCTCCAGTGCAATCTTATTGCATATGAGATGAGGATAAAGTCAACGGAGAGCTCCTCAACATCGAAGGTATCAAAGGAGGCAGCTTTCAAAGCTATGAAACACTTGAAGATAAAAGAAGAGGAAGAATCATCCAGTGAGGATGATGATGGTGATGAGGAAGAAAGTGAAGGAGAGGTGTTGGCTTATGTTGTTCCCACAGCCTTGTATGGGTTGTAATTGTTGTCAACTAGGTTTAAGTGTGCAAGAAAGTAAAGCCACGTGGAAGGGTAAGAAAGTAAATTTACCGCGTAAGGCCTGTTAGGGGTTGATAGAGTAGAGTATATAATGGTCTTGGAAGACAAAGAACAAGGAGTTGACAATATTGAGCATTCAGAAAAACCTAGACAACCGACCAACCAAAGAGAACACCACCGGCGAGGACGAAGAGAGTAAACGGTGCAACCGACGGACGAATCGAGTGAACAGGAACCGTCGTGAACAGGAACCTCATGAACAGTACCGCCGTGAACAGTTGCATCGAGAGAGAGAAAACGTCGCCGGTCGGCGAGGGAACGACGCGGCAAGAGAGAGAAACGTGACCATATCGGGAACGGAGACCAAATCCGAGTTGGAACGGGTGAGACGAGGCCAGATCGGTAACGGGTGAAAGAGATCCGGCAACTAGACGTTGGAAGAGAGAGAAACAGATGGTCGGAAAATCGAGCAAACCGGCAAACCAAAAGAGAGAAAACGCAGAACGGAGAAGGAGAGAAACTCGTGAGGAATGACACACCACCGGTACACCAGTGATCAGCGAGGAGACGACACGGCTGGACGGGGTGGACGGCAAAGACCTATACGGCCAGATCGGAAGGAGAGAGAAACCCGACGGCCAAATCAGAGCAGACCGGCGGGAAGAGAGAGAAACCCGACGGCCAAATTGGAACAGACCGGCAGGAAGAGAGAAACCCAACGGTGAACGGAAAAGTGAAATCCGGTAAAGAGAGAAAGAAATCCGGCGAAGAGAGAGAAATCCGGCGGTAAGGAGAGAAATCCGGCTGGACAGCAGGAGAGAGAGAAACGGATAGGCGAGCCGCGAGACAGTGAGATCGTGGGGCAAGGAGACGGGTGAGACCGTAAGACGGTGAAAGCAGGAGTTGTGTGAAACAACGTAGAAATTCGGCGAAGCATTAAACTCAACGTATTTCCAGACTTCTTCAAGAGAGGTTAGAGAGCGTTGCGGTGAACTTCTAAGCGGTAGTGGAGCAGCCTTTCAATTCAACAGAAGCAAGACAAGCTAGAAGAAGAGTAGACACAGTAAGTGACACTCTTTGTATTGTACTTGCTTAGTAATTGCAATATTGAAAGGAGCAGAGAATTAAAGACATCCATTGTAACCTGAATTCTCAAGTATAGTGGATAGTCTTGGTAAGGGAGAGTCCCTACCACCGTGGATGTACGTTACGTTGACGGAACCACGTAAATCTTATGTGTCCTTAATTTGCTTTACGTTCTGTGCTTTGAGTTGAGTTGTGAACACAGCTAAAGTATCAACCAACCCATAACCTAACGAAGACCTAAACAAGAACATCCGTATTGTCTATTAGGCAAGGTGTCTGAAAGGTGACTTTGGGGACTATTGTGATTAGTAGGTAGCAATAGATCTACCTTAGTCGAGTCTGAGAAAGAGTTTGCTTTTAAGAAGAGATTGAAGTTGTTCACTTACCTGCGAATTGTGAATTGTGGTGATACTGATTCACCCCCCTCTCAGTATCACAAACTAGTAGATCCTAGGGAGAAGTCAGGAACTTCAATTGGTATCAGAGCACAGGTGTACTAGTTTGAAGGGATCTAGAAGTTTGACTTTTTCAGCATACTGAGAAATGGAAGCCGGTACCAGCACTAGCACCACGTACAGTAAGAAGGTTCCAATCTTCGATGGAACCAACTACCATATGTGGAGAGCGAAAATGCAAGTGGTATTTACAACCATGGGTATGAACGTGGTTAAATGCGTACAAGAGGGTTTTGTAGCTCCAGAAGAAGGTAAAGACCCAACCCCAGAGGAGTTAAGGCAGTTTGAGATAAATGGGAAGGCCTCAAATGTCATCATTTCAGCATTGACAGATGCTGAGTATGCTAAAGTTATGGACTACAAATCTGCCAAGGAGATATGGGACAGATTGCAGAAAATCTATGAAGGTGATGGCAGAATGAAGGAGGCTAAACTTTAAGTGTTCAAGGAGAGATATGAATCTCTCAGAATGCAGAAATATGAGACAGTCCAAGAGTTCTTCACCAGGGTTATTGATGCTGTGAACGACCTGAGAAGTCATAAGAAGAACAAGAAGGACTCATCTGTTGTGAAGAAGATTCTGAGAATTCTGCCTGAGAGGTTTGCCTTAAAGGTAGCAGCCATAGAGGAAAGTAGAGATCTCAATTCTATGTCTCTGCATGATCTCCAATGCAATCTCATTGCATATGAGATGAGGATAAAGTCAGCCGAAAGCTCTACAACAACAAAGGTATCAAAGGATGCAGCTTTCAAAGCTATGAAGCACTTGAAGATAAAAGAAGAGGAAGAATCATCCAGTGAGGATGATGATAAGGATGAGGAAGAAAGTGAAGGTGAAGTATTGACTTATTTCACAAGGAAATTCAAAAAGGGGTCTAAGACAGGAAAAGGACAATTGGCCTTGAGATGTTATCGTTGTGGGAAGACTGGACACTTTGTTTCTAAGTGCAAAGTGAAGCTTGATGATGAAGATGAGGATGATGATGATGAGTCGAATTCAAGATGGAGAAGGTCATCATTCAAATCAAAGAAGTCCAGTAAAAGGACTGCCAACCCACAAAAGAAGAAGAGAGACTCATTTAACAGTTATGTGAGTCAGATAAAAGAAGCTGATGAGGAGGAAGATGAAGAATCATCAGATGAGCATGCCTTTATGGCATCAGCTAAAGGTGGTAGTTCAACCTCTAAAGAGGAAGAGGAGAGTGATGAAGAAGAACCAGATCTTGAAGCTGAGTTGGAAGCAGCTTCAAAGGAGATAATCAGAAGGGGCAGAACCATAAGAAGGTTAGAGGCCCATATAAAACAAGTTGAAGCAAAGTCTGAGGAAGCTGAAAGTCAAAAGGATGAAATAAGGGCTGAACATATTGACTTGAAGAGAAGATTTGAAGGACAGACCAAAATATGTGAAGACCTTACTATAGAGCTTGACTTAAGGACTTCAACAATTGAAGAAATAAAGATAGAGTTGCTGAGACTTCAGCAACAACTCCAAAAGAGTAAGGAGAACTTGTAAAAGTTTAAAGTGGTAGGAGAAACAAGCTCTGCAAAAGAAAAGAAGAATGAGACTTTGCCACAGAAGTTGAAAAAGAAGGCTGTGACTCAGGTGAAGATAACTAAAGAAGATAAGACAGTTATCAAACCAAAGGCAGGGTCGAAAAAGATGTATGTGGTTAAAGAGCAACAACCTATAGTTGCTACGTCTCAGGAAGAAAAGAAAGTCAGTCAGCCAAGGGCAATGGCTGAACAGAAGAAGGAGAAGAAGGTGGCTAAAATGAAAGCCACACAAGCAAAGAAGCCAACAACTTTGCCTATACAGCAAGTAATGAACAGAAGAAAACAAGCTGTTAGTAGACCTAAGAAGAGGCAGTCTCAAAGTCATTGCCTTTATTATGGAGTTTGGGGTCATAAGGTGAGTAACTGCTGGTGGAGAAGGCCAGTATATGTCTCCAACTTAAGAAGATACGATGCTGCATACAGGGGGAGACAATACAGAATTCAGAAGAGAACACCTGTCATGAGTTCTTGCACATACTGTAAAAGGCGAGGACACACTGACGAGGATTGTTGGTGGAAGCCCAAACCAATAGTTTCAAAGAACAAGTTTGCTATATTGGCAGACTTGAAACAGTGTGAAAGGTGTGGGCAGGATGACCATAATGCCAAGAGATGCATGACACTTCTCCCTGAGCAAGAGAAGACTTTTAATGGCACAGTGAAAACAAACGGTGCAGTTAAAGTTGAGCAAAAGGAGAAAGCTATCTTCCAGCCAGTTCAAAAGAAGGAATATAGAGCAAAAAGGGAGGTGGCTAATATAGCTAAAATTGCACTCAAAGCTGACTACAAGGATAAGCAGTGGATCCTTGACAGTGGATGCACTTCACACATAACGGGAGACAAGAGTAAATTGTCAAAGCTAAACAAGTCAAGAAAAGGTAGAGTCAAGTTTGGCAATGATGATTCACTCAACATCTGTAGTCAGGGGTCAGTAAACATTGGAAGAGGAAAGTTGAAAGATGTTCTGCATGTTGAAGGACTTAGATATAATCTAGTATCTGTCAGCAAACTATGCAATGAAGACCATAAGGTAATATTCACAAAAATAGGTTGCCAAGTAAAGAGTAAAGAAGGCAATACTGTTGCAGCTGGGAAGAGAACAGTTGAAAATTTGTATGTGATTGATGAAGAAAGAGATCCTTTTGCAACTAAGACTGTGCAAGAAAGAAAGCCAAAGAAAATGTGGACTACTACTCATCAAGAAAATCAGATCACAGGTGACCCATCAGCAGGAGTTATAACAAGAAGAAGAATTGTGGGAGCTACTGCTTTACTCTCACAAGTTGAACATAAATCTGTTGAAGATGCTACACAAGATCTAACTAAATCTCTGTCCACAAAGCTGTTTGAAAAGCACAGAATGAGTCTATCTGTGCGAATGCCTCCTCAAGCCTGAAAATCAGGTGAATCCTCCATCTCTACTTTGCGAGTTTTTCAAATTTGTAATTGGTTGGCAAAGAGGGAGAAAGCAACAGTACAGGGGGAACTATTAAAAAAGGGGAGTGCATATTTAGGGGGAGTTGAAACTGCTGCATAGTGGCTTTTGTTATGAGTGTTGCCAACAATTACAAAGGGGGAGATTGTTGTTCCTATAGCCTTGTATGGGTTGTAATTGTTGTCAACCAGGTTTAAGTGTGCAAGAAAGTAAAGCCACATGGAAGGGTAAGAAAGTAAATTCACCACGTAAGCCCTGTTAGGGTTTCATGGAGTAGAGTATATAATGGTCTTAGAAGACAAAGAACAAGGAGTCGACAATTTGAGCATTCAGAAAAACCTAGACAACCGACCAACCAAAGAGAACACCAAAAGAACACCACCGGCGAGGATGAATAAAGTAAACGGTGCAGCCGACGGACGAATCGAGTGAACAAAAACCATCGTGAACAGTAACCTCGTGAATAGTATCGCCGTGAACAGTTGCGTTGAGAGAGAGAAAACGTCGCCGGTCGGCGATGGAACGACGCGGCAAGAGAGAGAAACGAGACCAGATCGGGAACGGAGACCAG
Source organism: Ceriops tagal (assembly GCA_021533255.1). NCBI lineage: Eukaryota > Viridiplantae > Streptophyta > Magnoliopsida > Malpighiales > Rhizophoraceae > Ceriops > Ceriops tagal. Next base: position 10,873 of record JAGSHU010000116.1, on the reverse strand, counting down.
ATTCGAGCTAGAACGGGTGAGACGAGACCAGATCGGTAACGGGTGAGAGAGATCCGGCAGTTAGACGTTGGAAGAGAGAGAAACAGACGGTCGGAAAATCCAGCAAACCGGCGAACCAAAAAAGAGAAAACGCAGAACGGAGAAGGAGAGAAACCCGTGAGGAATGGCACACCACCGGTACACCAGTGGTCGGCGAAGAGACGACATGGCTGGACGGGGTGGATGGCAAAGACCCATACTGCCAGATCAGAAGGAGAGAGAAACCCGACGGCCAAATCAAAGTAGACCGGCGGGAAGAGAGAGAAACCCGACGGCCAAATCGAAGCAGACAGGCAGGAAGAGAGAAACTCGACGGTGAACGGAAAAGTGAAATCCGGTGAAGAGAGAAAGAAATCCAGCGAAGAGAGAGAAATTCGACGGGATGAGAGAGAAATCCGACGGTAGAGAGAGAAATCCGGCTGGACAGCAGGAAAGAGAGAAACGGACAGGCGAGCCGCGAGACAGTGAGATCGTGGGGCAAGGAGACGGGTGAGACCGTAAAACGGTGAAAGCAGGAGTTGTGTGAAACAACGTAGAAATTCGGCGAAGTATTGAACTCAACGTATTTCCAGACTTCTTCAAGAGAGGTTAGAGAGCATTGCGGTGAACTTCTAAGCAGTAGTGGAGCAACCTTTCAATTCAACAGAAGCAAGACAAGCTAGAAGAAGGGTAGACACAGTAAGTGACACTCTTTGTATTGTACTTGCTTAGTAATTGCAATATTAAAAGGAGCAGAGAATTAAAGACATCTATTGTAACCTGAATTCTCAAGTATAGTGGATAGTCTTGGTAAGGGAGAGTCCCTACCACCGTGGATGTACGTCACGTTGACGGAACCACGTAAATCTCATATGTCCTTAATTTGCTTTACGTTCTGTGCTTTGAATTGAGTTGTGAACGCAGCTAAAGTATCAACCAACCTATAACCTAACGAAGACCTAAACAAGAACATCCGTATTGTCTATTAGGCAAGGTGTCTGAAAGGTGACTTTGGGGACTATTGTGATTAGTAGGTAGCAATAGATCTACCTTAGTCGAGTCTGAGAAAGAGTTTGCTTTTAAGAAGAGATTGAAGTTGTTCACTTACCTGCAAATTGCGAATTGTGGTGATACTGATTCACCCTACTCTCAGTATCACAAACTAGTAGATCCTAGGGAGAAGTCGGGAACTTCAGCTTACTTCACAAGGAAATTCAAGAAGGGGTCTAAGAAGGAAAAAGGATAGTTTTCCTTGAGATGTTATCGATATGGGCATACTGGACACTTTGCTTCTCAATGCAAAGTGAAACTTGATGATGAAGATGAGGATGGTGATGATGAGCAGAATTCAAGATGGACAAGATCATCACTTAAATCAAAGAAGTTTAGTAGGAAGACTGCCAACCCACAGAAGAAGAAGAGAGACTCATTTAAGAGTTATGTGAGTCAGATAAAAGAAGCTAATGAGGAGGAAGATGAAGAATCATCAGATGAGCATGCCTTTATGGCATCAGAAGGGGCAAACCCCTTTTGAAGAGGAAGAGGAGGTTGATGAAGAAGAGCCAAACCTTGAAGTTGAGCTGGAAGCAGCTTCAAAGGAGATAATCAGAAGGGGCAAAACCATAAGAAGGTTGGAGGCCCATATAAAACAAGTTAAAACAAAGTCTGAGGAAGCTAAAAGTCAAAATGATGAAATAAGGGCTGAGCATATTGACTTGAAGAGAAGATTTGAAGAACAAATCAAAATATGTGAAGACCTTACTATAGAGCTTGGCTCATGGACTTCAACAATTGAAGAAATGGAGATAGAGTTGCTGAGACTTCAGCAACAACTCAAAAAGAGTGAGGAGAACTTGCAGAAGTTTGAAGTGGTAGGAGAAACAAGCTCTGTAAGAGAAAAGAAGAATGAGACTTTTTCACAGAAGTTGAAAGAGAAGGCTGTGACTCAGGTGAAGATAACTGAAGAAGAAAAGACAGTTATCAAACCAAAACTAGGGCCAAAATTGATATATGTGGTTAAAGAGCAGCAGCCCATAGCTGCTACACCTCAAAAAGAAAAGAAAGTCAGCTAGCAGAGGGCTATGGCTGAACAGAAGAAGGAGAAGAAGGTGACTGAAATGAAAGTCACACAAGCAAAGAAGCTAGCTACTTTGCCTACACATCAAGTGATGAACAAAAGAAGACAAGTTGTGATCAATCCCAAGAAGAGGTAGTTTCAAGGTCATTGCCTTTATTGTGGAGTTTAGGGTCATAAGGCAAGTAACTGCTGGTGGAGAAGGCCAGTATATGTCTTCAACTCGAGAAGATACGATGCTGCATACAGGGGGAGACAATACAAAATTCAGAGGAGAACACCTGTCGTGAGTTCTTGCACATATTATAAAAAGCAAAGACACACTAACAAGGAGTGTTGGTGGAAGCCCAAACCAATGGTTTCAAAGAACAAGTTTGCTATATTGGCAGACTTGGAATAATGTGAAAGGTGCAGGCAGGATGGCCATAATGCCAAGAGATGCATGACACTTCTCCCTGAGCAAGAGAAGGCACTCAATGGCATAGTCAAAACAAATGGTGCAGTCAAAGCTGAGAAAAAGGAGAAAGTTATCTTCCATCCAGTTCAAAAGAAGGAATATAAAGCTAAAAGGGAGGTGGCTAATATAGCTGAAATTGCACTCAAAGCTGACTACAAGGATAAGCAGTGGATCCTTGATAGTGGATGCACTTCACACATGATAGGAGACAAATGTAAATTGTCAAAGCTAAACAAGTCAAGACAAGGCAGAGTCAAGTTTGGCAATGATGATTCACTCAACATCAATGGTTAGGGGTCAGTAAACATTGGAAGAGGAAAGCTGAAAGATGTTCTGCATGTTGAAGGACTCAGATATAATCTAGCATCTGTCAGCAAACTATTCAATGAAGACCATAAGGTAATATTCACAAAAACAGGTTGCCAGGTAAAGAGTAAAGAAGGCAATACTGTTGCGACGGGGAAAAGAATAGCTGGAAATGTGTATATGATTGATGAAGAAAGAGATCCTTTTGCAACTAAGACTATGCAAGAAAGAAAGCCAAAGAAAACATGGACCAGTACTCATCAAGAAAATCAGATCATAGGTGACCCATCAACAGAAGTTACAACAAGAAGAAGAATTGTAGGAGCTACTGCTTTACTCTCACAAGTTGAACATAAATCTGTTGAAGATGCTACACATGATCTAACTAAATCTCTGTCCACAGAGCTGTTTGAAAAGCATAGAATGAGTCTATCTGTGCGAATGCCTCCTCAAGCTTGAAAATCAGGTGAATCCTCCATCTCTACTTTACGAGTTTTTCAAATTTGTAATTGGTTGGCAAACGGGGAGAAAGCAACAGTACAGGGGGAGCTGTTAAAAAAGGGGAGTGCATATTTAGGGGGAGTTGATATTGCTGCATAGTGGCTTTTGTTATGAGTGTTGCCAACAATTACAAAGGGGGAGATTGTTGTTCCCACAGCCTTGTATGGGTTGTAATTGTTGTCAACTAGGTTTAAGTGTGCAAGAAAGTAAAGTCATATGAAAGGGTAAGAAGGTAAAGCCACATATAAGGGCAAGAAAATAAATCCGTCGCGTAAGCCAAATAAGCTGGAAGAGAGTATATAAAGACCTTGGAAGACAAAACTAGGGTAAGGCCAACACAATTGAATACACGGCAAAAACACAAAAGTGTGTGGACGGCCAAATAGAGAAAACAGAAAAACACAATATACGGCCAAAGCACACCGAAGACAAGTGAACGGCAGAATAGGGGACGGCAAAATAGAAAAGAAGCAACCGTCATGAACAATGCAGCCGTCGAGTGAACAATAACCGTTGAGTGAACAGGAGCCATCGACGAAAGAAGAAGAGAAAAAGAAAATTGTAGCCGTCGTTGAGCGAAGGAAAGAAGAGGACCAAAAAAAAAGAACGGCCGAGTGAAAAGAAAACGACGGCAACAAAATATACAGATGAAAGAGAAAGAGAAAGAGGAAGCCGCACAGTGCAGTCGTTGAACAAAGGAAAGAAAAAGGGGGAAGAGGAGCAACCGTTGGAACAAGCCGTCATCCAAGATAAGAGAGAAAACAAGCCGTCGTTTGAAAGGAAGAGAGGGTGAACGGCATAAACACAAAGAGTGATCGGAAAACACAAGGCATCTCTCTCGACAAAACAGGGAACGAAGAGAGAGAAAACCCGATATGGAGAAAGAGGCAGGTCGGAAATTGAGTAAATCGGAGCAGATCGACGGGAAGGAGAGAGAAAGAAACCCGACTGCCAGACCAGAGGAATCGACGGGAAGGAGAGAAAGACAAACCCAACAGCCAAAACAGAGGAGTCGATGGGAAGGAGAGAAACAGAAACCCAACGGCCAAAACAGAGGAGTTGACGGGAAGGAGAGAAAGAAAACCCGATTCGGCCAACCAAGGGAGCACAGAAAAACAGACCACCGGCCAGAAGAAAACCAGAAACAGACAGGGCTGGACGATCGACGAACAGTGATTGGTAGAAAAGAGAGAGAAATCCGGCGATAAGAGAGAGAAATTCGGCTGGACAGCAAGAGAGAGAGAGAGAAACGAACAGTGAGATCGTGGGGCAAAGAGACGGGGGAGACCGCAAGACGATGAAAGCAGGAATTGTGTGAGACAATGTAAAGAAGGAATTCGGCCAAACATTCAAAGAACTCAATGTATTTCCAGATTTCTTCAAGAGAGGTTAGAGAGCGTTGCGGTGAACTTCTAAGCGGCAGTGGAGCAACCTTTCAATTCAACAGAGGCAAGACAAGTTAGAAGAAGGGTAGACACAGTAAGTGACCCTCTTTGTATTGTACTTGCTTAGTAATTGCAATAGTGAAAGGAGCAGAGGATTAAGACATCCATTGTAACTGGAATTTTCAAGTATAGTGGATAGTGTCGGTAAGGGAGAGTCCCTACCACCGTGGATGTACGTCACGTTGACGGAACCACGTAAATCTCGTGTGTCCTTAATTAACTTTACATTCTGTATTTTGAATTGAGTTGTGAACGCAACTAAAGTATCAGTCAACCCATAACCTAACGACGACCTAAACAAGAACATCCGTATTGTCTATTAGGCAAGGTGTCTGAAAGGTGACTTTGGGGACTATTGTGATTAGTAGGTAGTAATAGATTTACTTTAGTCGAGTCTGAGAAAGAGTTCGCTTTTAAGAAGAGGTTGAAGTTGTTCACTTACCTGCGAATTGCGAATTGTGGTGATACTAATTCACCTCTCAGTATCACAAACTAGTAGATCCTAGGGGCAAGTCGGGAACTTCAACCTAATATGTTACAAAGTAGTTAAATTTAGTTTATATTAAATATTCTTTTTTTGTTAAGTGTAGTTATGTTTAAACAACTTACATTCTGATGGCAAATCTATCTTTCTCTTACTATTATATCATTAAATTAGATGACATTAATTAAGTTCTATTTTTTAAAAAAATCTTAAATAATGAATAAAATAAAATAAAATATTTAATATTATAAAGGAGTAAAAATTATAACATTTAAATATTTTTTATTTTTAAAAGTTAAAATATCATATAAATAAATTTAATGATATGACAATAAAAGAAAACTATATTTGATTTGTAAATAAATGATTTTCATGTGACTATATTTAATGTAAATTAAATTTAACTAATAGATTAATATGTTAAATATATTTTTAAAAAATAAATATAATTATCAAAATTCTTTAATACCATAAACAAAATTAATCTTTTTACCTATCGAATTTCACGGAATCTTGTTAAATTTATTGAACTTTAACAATGAGTACCCCTATGCACGAGATTACAAAGCTTACTTGGCATTGAAAGAATATTCTTAAAAAGAAGGAATAGTCCTCGTGTTATTAACCAGTTCTTTTTTTGGAGGATAGGGAAACTGGATACAAATTACGGGAAGCCGATGACGCTAGTTTGGTGAATCGAGAGGAAAGAATCATGGGAAAAGCCTCCAAACCATACTCAAGTTTTGGGACAGAAAAAAAATTATCAATAACAAATATCTTTTTCTTCTTGAACAAAAATTTCTTTTATCTTCAAAATTAGAAAATCCCCGTTCAAGTATAGTTTTTTTTTTTAGAACAAAACAAAAATTAGGTGTTTCCACTGAAAACCACAGTTCTTCCTATTCCACTTAAAAAAAGAAAAAGAAAAAAAAAATGAAAGATACCGTGGGCTAACAATTATAACTGGGATTGATGTTACATTTCAACCCACCAAAGATGGATTGGTGGATATTGGAGCAACATGGGAAGTGCCTCATAATGAGCTGTTCTTTATCGATTTGAAGGTTTGATCAAGCTAGTTATAATGACAAAGATTTATGGATGTCATAGGCCATCTATTGCAGTACATTACGCTAAAACTTTAGGACACTTATGTGGATGTGTTGCGCACAATCTGCATTCATAATGAATGATTTGAATTTTTGAAGGGCTTTTTGACTAAGGTAACGTAACACGCAATTGATTTTCACATTGGTGGTTATAATGTAAACGCTATACCAATAAATGTGCTAATGGCCCATTAATTTGTCCCCGCGACATCCTTGTGGTAGTTATTGCCAAAAGGAGAGAGAGAGGAAAAAATATGGAATTCCTAGAACAAAAACAGTTGGTGACCATCCAAGAAATGAACACGGAATAGACCCATAAAGAAGAAAAGGCATCCTTAATATTTAGCAACCACGGCGTCTACATGGTAAGACCCAGATTGTCTGAGGTGGACACGGTTTCAGTTTTGTCTTCAGAATGACAGTCATGATTCCAGGGACGGATGAATCACAGTCTAACTCTAGTCAGACGGTTTGGTTCTAATTTCTGTTTGCAGGCTCAGAGTTGGCCCCAATTCTAGTTCTAAACTAGTTTTCATTTTTGTTCGATTTTAGTTCATGGTTAATTGTAGTTCAATTCTAGTTTTGAACGGACCTATTTTTGAAAAATATCTATATAATGTTTCATAATTGTCATAATGAATTTTCTTTTTATAAAAAAAAAAAATTTCTCATTGTCACTAATTCCAACTACGTGACTCTAATTCTAATATTTATGAATAAAAAATTAAAATTTAATAAAATTAACCTTTTAATACCAATACAAAATATATCACAATTAAAATAAATAAAATACAAATACTTTATAAATCGATACATTTCAAAATAAAAAAAATGAAATTAATTAAAATCACCACCAAAATAAAATGTAAATATCAACAAATCAAGTATGATTGAATAGAAACAGTATTAAAATGTAAAAAGTTAATGAGTCAACTACATCTGCGTGAAGGATACCAAATGTCAAAGCATTTGCTTTTGTGTTTAATATGAAATTTATATGATTTTAGATCTATTTGTTTTTATATTTGTGACGAAAGATGCTCTAATAATATAATCCTTTACCAAATAAAGTAAAGAAAAATATATATTTAAATTGGTTAACATCCTAATTTAACAATAATTCATCAATTATAACAAAACTCATATTGGGCCTTAACTAAAAGCATTCTTTTTAGATCAAATATTATTGTTAGAAGTGTCGTTGTGCCGGAACTGATCTTTTCGTTGGGTGCGATCAACGTCAGGAGGTCCGAATTTCAGATGAAAGACTAATCTTTGGACTAACGGATGCCTGAGTTTCAATGCCTCTACTACACTATTGTCAGAAATTTCAGTTTATTGATTTTCAGAAGGCCACTTAAAGAAACAAATTGTTAATAAAAGAGATTTTATTCATTTTAAAGAAAATTACTCTACAAATATAATTATTAATAATTATATATTTTATTAAAATACAATAATAATCAATAATAATTATGCATTATGTAATTTTTATTTTCACCACGTTATTTCATGAAATAATACCATTTTGAAGAATATATATATATTAACGAGACTATTCCACCCAAGAAAAAATCAACTCTGGTTCATTGAATCTTAAATAAATCATCTAGATCATTGGTTTTTATATTAAGTATTAATTTAATTAATTTTAAGTAAAAATTTAACCAAATTATAAATCAATTCTTAATTTATGTAGTTAAATTAGTTGATTTAATTTAATTTATTTAATAATTATTCATTATAACATCTATTTTTTGATGACCTGATGTCATTATCCTCTTAAATTTCATGAGCCAGCTAGACTTTCTGCTTCTCGTTTATTGCCATGGCAGCAAGCGTTCAAGCTTGGACTAAGCCGGCAAGCATGCATAAATGGTCTGAACAAAAATAGCATAAGCCTAAATTTAAGTCTAAATTGATATTGATTTTTCAATATGGTCTCAAAAATTTTCACTTCGTCGTTTTCATTCTATATTTTACTATTCTTGCATTTGGTCAATTCATTAAAAATCACAGTTGACCAAAACAAAACATGCAAGAAAAACGAAAAAAGAACGAAAAATACGGGATGGTGAATTTGCTTCCGCCGAGGAGGCTTACCTTGGCCTTGATTATAGATATTTATAATACATTTAGTGGGCTCTCATTAATTGGTATTTATAATTCAGTTGATTGGTAACCATTGGACATGTAATACTGATATATCTTTGAAGCAAGCCTGTCGCCTTACATGGTAGTGGAAAGTGGAAAGAGACCCTGTCAGCGTGGTGAATCGTCGCCGCCCTACAGAGAAGAAGGGCAAGGGCTACTCGTGCTAGGTACGAGCGTCTTCCCGGAGGACGCACGTCTCTTTTCACCTGGAGGCAGTCTATTTTAAGGATGTTAGAAGTGAGTCGGTTGACCAAAGTACTCATGAACAGGGAGCCAGGTTGGAAGTTACCCGGCTTCTTCCTTAGAGGATGGTCACTACCGACTAGGGTTTTTGAGCATGTAATGGACCCATCAGAGACCCACAATAGTTGTATCCTTATCGCGTGAATTGTTTGGTGCATTTTGGTCTTACAACTCCGCATATTGTTCAATGCAGTTTAATATCTTTAAATGTATAAAGAAGCTATATTGGAAAAATATACAAAGATTTAAAGCCAAAATAAAAAAAAATTAATTCCTATATTTCTCCTTTTTTTTTTTCAGTGTGCATTTTGTTTGTGTCAAATATAAATTTTAATGGTCGATTAATTTCTGTCCAAAAGTATACTCAAATAATTTGAGTCTACGAAAACTTTAACCTCCAGGCCGGTAGATTTTGCAACTTGTGTTAGGTATCGCATATGCGGGGGAACTTTTGGAAGAAAAAAAAAAGATTAACTTAACAAGGTATATTAGGTGAAAATCGAAAGTGGCTGCTGGTCAAAAAAAAAAAAAAAAGAAAGAGAATTTAGTAAAAGTATCAGTGTTAATTTTTATAATTTAATAGTAAATTATTATTCGATTTAGTTAATCTTTTACTGAGAAATGGAGACTCTTGTTCTTTATTCTAAACAGTGGAACTCAAATTTGATGGATTGTAAGTGTAAATTCTAATTTACATTTCGTGGTTCATACTTTGAGAAGTTATTCTGTATACATTTTCAATCAACTTTATAACCTGAAGGTTGTTTATAGTCTAATCAAGCTATAATTTAGTTAGTTGATTGAGGACACATAGATCTTGATTCTGAACGGTTGGATCATGATTTGGATTTCAGCCAGGGCAGTTTGTTATCTCCAACTATGATTACTTATTTTTGGTAATGCTTTGTTCTCTCTATTGCGGCAGTGTAGATGAATATTAATCTGTAATTTGATTGAGTTAAACTTTGGATAGCCAGTAGGGGACATCTGAAAGTTCATCTTGAACGATTAGATTGTTGTTTGGAGGTCTGGTTGTTGAGTTATTATTGACAGAAAGTGTCTTTCATATTAGTTAACTCATTTGATCTCTCATTTTAGTTCAAATTAAGCTTATTCAATTTGATTGATGTAATTGAGGTTATGTATCTTTGTTGTATTCACTTGTTGATTATAGTGAAGTTGATTTCTGGACCAGTGTGTCTCATAATTTTTCCTCTTTACTTTGAAGAGGTTTTCCACATAAAAGATTAATGTGTTCTTGTGTGATTGTTTAAGTTGTTATATTTGTTATTCAGTCAACTTCTTACAGATTCAAACAAGTGGAAGAGGTCTTTTGGGCAATTTGTATTCCACTGCCCCTCTCCCATCAAAGTGGTATCAGAGCAAGGTTGTGTTTCTGACTTATTTGAATGATGAAGTTGAATGTGAATAGAATATTTTGTTTGAATGGAACAAATTATCATATATGGAGGAATAAAATGAAAGACCTTTTATTTGTGAAAAAAATGCATTTGTCAGTATTTGTTGCTACTAAACTTGAGTTAAAGACTAATGAGGAATGAGAGTTTGAACATTAGCAAGTTTGTGAATTTATACGACAATTTGTTGATGATAATGTTTATAATCACATATGTAATGAAACACATGTACAGACTTTATGGAGCAAACTTGAGTTATTGTATGCTTCAAAGTCTGGTAATAATAAGTTATTTCTACTAAAGAAAATGATGCAGCTGAGATATAAAGAAGGGAGTTCAGTTGCAGACCACGTGAATGAGTTTCAAGGTATTATTGATCAATTGTTAAGTATGGACATTAAATTTGATGATGAGATTCTCAAACTATAAGAAGAAATGATAGGTCATATTCAGAAGAAATGATATAAATGGAGAAAAGAAAATAAAGATGACAGTGATAAGCATGAGAAGAGGTATAATGATAATGATCGTGTTGCTACTGCATCAACTTCTAGTACTGATAACCTTATTGTTGTTTCTGATGAAAATGTGATTAATCTGACATCTCATGAGACTGTTTGGGTAATAAATAGTGGTGTCTCCCTTCATGCTACTTTACATAAGG
>JAGSHU010000115.1:0-18408 GCA_021533255.1 Ceriops tagal | reverse complement strand
CTTAATACACATATAGAATTGAACATGAACTTCAAAAAGGTAAATCAGATTTCTATTATGTAAGACATATATCTAATGATCAAAGGAACACAGGTCAAACCTATAAAGAAAGATATAGACGTCACATTTTAAGAAAAGAATGAATTTGAAAGTGATATATTATTTGAAAAATTATAAAATAATAATTTTGATAAATTCTTAAAGTTCAATAAAAAACTTAAAGAGAAAATTTCTTACTTCTCAATTTATATAATCATTTGTCCCTACTATCTTGTAAGGAAGTATTTATTTATAAAATGAAATAACAACCTTAAATATAAAGATAATAATAGATTTCTAAAATATAAAAACATTGTTATTTTATTGGAAAGGAGCTAAATTACAATTAGTGAACTCTAATTTTATGGAAAACTTTTATTTAGTAGTTGATTTTATTATTTAAAAATTGTGTACTTCAATCATATCAATAAAATTTTGGTTATCTTTCAAACTAAAATTCATGTTATTTGTACTTTAGGTGGCCTAAATGTTCTCAATTAACCATTTAATGCATTATTCATGTTTCAACTCTAATTTACATGATTGTAACTTTTGGAATGTGCAATGTCAAAACTTACTAGTTGAAAATATCTTTATTTTTTTTTCCTTTTTAATATTTTTTTAATAGATTGATTTTATGTACCTTTTTCCTCGTCTTATGTAAATAATTTTTTAAAGGGAGAGAACGAGGGGCTACATAAGTTCAAAAGAGGAGGAGGGTCTTTGAAAGTGAGAGAGAGAGAGAGAGGGTGATTAAATAAGAGAATAATTTTCTTTTTCCACTCCAGCAAACTATGCTCATTTGGATAAAAGTGGCTTGACAAGAATGACGGTACGCACAACGGCAATTAATGGCTTTTGTTAGCAAATTGACGGCTCTGACCTAAATTTGGACTAATTTAAACGGTTTAGATCTTATTTAGACGATTTTGTGCTTAGCGAGAGAAATTTAAACAATTTTAAGGTCACTAAACCAAAATTAAACTTATTCTTGATTTCAATTGTTGATGTGTATGTTATTTGTGTGCTTTTTAGTTAATTGTTTAACTTATGATGTTAAAAAATAATGTGTCGTTTTAGTATATTTGAATAATTTATTAATAGTAATATCAAAGTTAATTGAGCTTTCACAGTTTCTAATCCTTTTGTCATTATGATAGAAATGGTTCCCCAAATTCTGTCACAAATTATTCTAGGGCATTCTTTGGCTTGATTATCCCAAAAACACACGGGATCTTTGGTCCTTGTAACAAATGTCCAACCTATTCAAGTCAAAAGGGTAGCTGTAACCGGCGAACTTGTGAACATTTGATTTTCTCATATTGTTGCACAAAAGACAAACATTTAGGACTTGCCCCTTTTATTCGTTTGTACACAATTATTAAGTAAAATACAAATGTTTAATTACGAACTCCTCATTGGGGCGAATGATTCTTAGTTCTTCATGGTGAGTGATTTTTGTTGGTGCATCGGCCCGAGCAAGCATTTACGCAGCTCTCTACTTTCTCTCCACCTGATGAGTACAAAAGAAGAAACCTTGAATATTATTTGTAGAAAGAGATATAAAGAAAATAGACCTATAATCATAAATACATATATAATTTTGATTCAAAAACAAACCAAAATAACTCAATTTTTTTAATATAGTTCAACTAATTAAGAATTTGTTCTATTGACCAACAGGTATATCTTAATAGTTATTAAATTTACAACTTGGTGGAAGACTTAAAGTTTAAACCTCAGATTTTACCACGAGGTAAAATTACTTCCCCCACTACTGCTGTACCAAAAAAAGAAAAGAAAAGAAAAGAAATTAATTTATTTCAAATAATTTTTTTAAAATTTTTATCTTTTTTTTTAAATTTTTTTTGTATACATTAGTTGTAGATGTTAGAAATATTTTTGATGTTTTACGGATTCTACTTGTTTTAAAGAATATTTTATTAAACTAGAAATATTGCTTTTACTATGGTCTAGTCGAGTGGACACAATCATGATATTAATGAAGGGACTCAAATTGTAGTATCTCAGGAACAGATAGAGTCTATATTGGAAAGGAGATGTTGGAGGAAAACCTGGGTTAGATATGGAACTGATGTTGGCGCACATAGAAAATGCACAGCCAAGCTTGCAGAACTCTTGTTGGGTTTCTTCTCCGCTGGTGTCTAAAGGAGTAGATGGAGAGGTGCATTCTCTCAAGCATTCGATGTCACAGTAGGCAATTGGCACACCAAATTTTCTGAAACATTGAGTGAGGCACTTTCCGAAGCAGCTCAGGAAAGAGTTAGTTGTCAAAGCTTTGGATTGTGCTGACTGTAGCCCCAGCAGCACACAAACAACCAATATGAATCTAACTTTTTCTTCTTCCATTTCTTCTCTTTCAGAGTTGAACGATAAATTGTTCTAAAGGCCCCTCTTCCCCAACAAGAAGTTAAATATGGAGTCTTAATGCATAATGTCCTCTGATTTAATAGATATGCAATTCTGTTTTGAATTCTTGTCGATTTATTTAACATTTAATGTGAAGATTTGTTTTTCTTTTTCTTGGATTTTATTTATATCTATATTAACAAACTGAGAGGAAACTTATTTTTGTTAGTCAAGTTATCAACTTGTGACTTTTTCTTGATTGTTAATTAAAAAGAAGTAAGAGGAAACAAATGAAAAAAAAAAAGACAAATCCCAAATTTCTTTTTTAATTTTCTTTGGAAGGAAGTAAAACTTAAAAGGGAACATGACTGTTCGCAAATCTTCCTAATTTCTTTTATTTTTTTAATTGAAAAAAAAACGTTGTTTCCTAATTTCTTTTTTTTTAATTTTATTTTAACCTTTTTTTTTAAATTACCCCCAAATTTTGCCATAGCCTCAATAATGGAATTGCCTTCTTGAGGTGAGTGCATGAATTGTAGGTGGTCCCTAATCATAGTTTTGATGTCCCTAAAAACATTTGTCAAAAAACTATGGTCTACCCTAGAATTGTTCATTTAAGAAATGGTGATTAGGGAGTTACTTTCCATGATCTAGGCAGGCTTCTCCTCTTTGTGCCAATCTCCCCATAATACAATTACCTCCCTAATCGAAAGACGTTCCGCTTGATTAACAGTTTCTGCATTAATGGGCTTAGAAAAGATGCATCTTGCATTCACATCGAGGCCCCTCAAAACACCCCTAAGTCCCACTTGGCTGGTAGTGCTAATTATAGAGGCATTTATATTAAACATGTAGCATTCCCCTGGAGGTGCATCCCAAACTATTTGTTTGTGATTGGTCGTTCTCCTTTTTAGAGTAACAATCTCTACCATGCCCAAAATGAAATCATTAATTGAAAGGCTGCCAAAAGGCCTTTTGGCCTTAGACCATCAATACATCCTAACTTGGATCAGATGGCAAACCTTCGCCGCCTCAAAAAACCTCTCTTGGAACCATAATTCATTCCTCACTAGCTAGATTGACCAAACAACCATATAAAACCCCAATCATCCATAATTCTTTTGATTTGCATGAAAGGCCTACATAGAGCTACGATTCCTAGACGGGGTAGATGTTTTCAAGAATGACCTAAGATATTCCTCACCATTGCATCCATAAACAACAAATTTGCTAAATCGGTTGGCGATGTGGAAATAGATGATTAATTGACTCCTGCTGCAACATATAGATAGGACACGTATCATTAAGGACTCGCACAATGTGGGAGAGCCATTCACCAACTAGTACTTGTTCCAGAAGTAATTGCCATTCGAAAATTTCCACTTTGGGAGGTGTCAAAGCTTGCTAGATGCATGGTGTCATAGTAAGGGGGCCATCTCTCAAGCTATCTTGTAAGGCACAAAAGGATTTAACCGAGAATCGACCTTACCCATCCAAATGAATCTATCATCTTCATCTTGTGATAAACAACTTAACTACAAGAGACTTAAAAATCGACCAAGGTATTCCTATTTCCATCCAAACAATTGTTGCCACAATCTCAGCTGCCAAGCCCATCTCCCACCTACCTATTTTCCAAAATTTTTCCACTGTGTCTTGCTTTCTTGCTGCTAATGAATAAAGATGAGGGAACTGTGATTAGAGAGGCTTGTTGCCTAACCAAATGTGATGCCAGAACTTTATTTTATCACCTTGACCAACTAAGAATAGAAAATGTGATGTCAGAACAATAATTTGAATAAGGACATATAGTAAATGAAAAGGGAGTGCAAACAAGATTTGATTAGCATGAGATGCCCAACTTTTGATAGAACTATTTAACCAGCCTATTTGTCATCTTTTGAATGACAAAGTCTCACAACCTTTTATTTATTAGATTAATCCCAATGGTTAACCCAAGATATTTTATTGGAATCATTTGCACTCTAATCCCATACAAGATTCATTTGGGTAAGGTTCATTTTGGTAAGATTCATTTTTAGTCTCCAACAACATTTAAAGCATCCCAGAATTCTCTTAAATAGTTCATGATCGATGTTGCATCCATTGGGATTAACAAACTAAGAAAAAACTTAAATTATTTCTTTTAATCAAGTTATCAGCTTTACTTATATGCTAATTTTTTCTTAATTACAAAATAAAATAAATAAAAGGAAAAAATGAAAAATAGTCAAAATCCAAATTCCTCTTTTAATTTTTTTGAGAAGTATAAAAACTTATAGCTAGTCTCAAATCTCCCTTTTTAGGAACAAAATTACTCCCAAACTTTTTTTTATTATTATTTTGTTTTCTTAAGAAAAAGAGAAAATAATTTTAAAAATTTCACAAATTTACCTTTTTTTTCTTTAAATGAATAAAAAGCTACTTTTGAATTTCCTTTTTGTTTTATTTTTATCATGTTTTTAAAAGACAATTACTCTCTATATCTCTTTTTTATTTTTTTAAAAAAGGAAAAAACATGGTAAAGTCTCAAAGATCATCCAATTCAGTTTTAGAGCCTTTTTCAATTTAATATTTTCTTTTTTTATAAATTCTTTTATTTTATCATATTGTGAAAATACTCTAACAGCATTCTTTCTTTTTAGTTATTATTTATATGATCACAAGGATATACTAAAACTTTGCATAGCATAGTTTTTTTGTTTGAACATATAAATTAATTAAGACTACATAAAAAAAAAACATTATAGCACATAAAAATTTACAACAAAAATATTCCACTTTTGTACTAAGGAGTAGCGTAATTAGATAGTGAGACTCCATAGCGTTGATAATCAGTTCTCACCCCAAAAAAAAGAAAACGACCAAATCTAAGTCTATTCATTATAACCCATAAAACAAAAATTGCACTACAAAATTAACAAATTGTATACAGTGCTAAACAACAAGTTAAATTCCCCCTTTGTGCCTATCATACGTATAATGCATTAAAAATTAGTCATTATAGCTAGGTTGCAAATGGTTTATCAATATGCGGGTCTGTGTGTAGCATAGTTATATAAATTTCACATTATTTTAGTATTAAGACAAAGTTCATGATTGTGAGCAGTTTTATTAACAAAAAAAAAAAGAAACTTATTTGGCATAGTTTGTTTAATTTTAGCATTTTCTTAATATGCTCTCATGACATTTACTCACTAATTCATTTATGGTGCCTGTAATTATTTTTTACACTATAAAATTAAGTATAGTTTTATTTATTTATTTATTTATTTATTTATTGCTTTTAGTCAATCAAATTACTTAATTTCAAATATTAATTTTTTCATGTAAACAATTTTTTTATTCTTTAGAATTAGTGGCTATAATTGGATATAGTGATATTAGAGATTAAGATTTTAATTATTAATTTATTTATGATCAACATGTAATAATAAAATTTAATCATATTGTTTCAAATTTGATTGATTTTTTGATAAGGAGAAATACTTGTTTGACTGATATTTTAGCTTATTATACATTATCTACATTTATATATAAAAATTTAAAACAATAATTGACAAATTATGGTTTCTTTTATTATTCTTTTTTAGATTCAAGAAAAAATAAAAAGACGATTTTTTTTCTGCGGATAGCTAAAGACACATTATTAGTTTAATATTTGTTTGTTTTGTAGTGTACTTAAGGCTATATTTGCTTCGCAGCTAAAACTGGCTGTAGACTGCACTGAAAGAAGCCCAACAGCACAAAAGCAACCAATAAGAATCTAGTTTTTCCTTCTTCAATTTGCTCTCTATGGGAGTTGAATTATAGATTGTTCTGAAGGCCTCTGTTCCCCAACAAGGAGTTTACATAGTCTTGACGTTATAATCCCTTTTTGATTTGTTTCTGTGTATGCTAAAATATTTATGGAGGGATATGCGATTCTTTCTTTAGTATTGTTTGCCGTCAGAGATATGGGACCGAATTCTCATTAGTGTATTCTTTCATCGAATCTTTCAGGTTTGTGCTTTATTCTACTCTATGTAATGATATGCCGTCTTTTGTTTGCACATTGAGAGCAAATGCCCCCAATTTGCAACAAGTTCTTAATCATATTCTTCACTGTTAGAATGTATTAGTCTTTAGAGGTTCTATAGATATGACCCAATCACATGATTGATAATTGATTGAATAGTGTGCAGATTCTATAAGATATGAGATTCCTATTTTACGCACAGATTTTCTGTATAGATTTGTGTAATCCTCTCACAATAATCCAAAAAGAATTTCCTGTTCCCATCCTCTCTGGTTCAGCTTCTTTCTTTCACAAACATTTTGATTAAACTGCATCTTTGGTGGAATTATAGACTAAATATTTTCACTTTTATTTTTCTTGGCCCTCTCGTATGAAGTTAAAGACACAGTTCAAACCCCAGCCTCCAAAGTCTCGAACTTTCTCAACTCTCTCGGGTCTCTCATACTTGTCAATCGAACACAACACATCCACCACCATCACGACTTCTATCTGTCTTTGTCTCACATGCACAGCCTCGAAACCCGACTCCCACCCCCATGTGAACCTTTTCTACTCTTTCCCTCATTGATTTTATTTTCTTTCTTCTTTGTCTGGCTATACATTCCCCATCTGTTTTCCAGTCCAACTTCGTAGTTTTACCAACTTTAATAAAATCACGTTTTCTCCTAATTTGAGAGAACTTCCACTAGGTTAGTTGAGGTTAAAATTGGAGAAATTGGGGGCTGAATTAAAGGCTTTGGAATAATGCTTCAATGGTTGGAATTTTGGACACAATGATTGCTATTCATGTAGAGGTGACTCTTTCTTTAGGTGACCTTTGTGGCCTCAATTAATAGAATACTATGACGGCAATGAGTTGTTTTGCTAAGAGACTTTAAGTGTTATTTTACTGCAACTATTGAAAGAAATTTAAGTAACGTAGGAAAGAAAAGGCACAACTCTTTTGTTGGAGTTGTCTTTCAACTTTAAATGTCATATGCATCATGTATTTTAATTCCACGTAGTATTGCAACTTAACTGCATTGGTTTTTGTCTCCATTCAGCCCTTACAAGAATTGTGTCATTGTTGCTTTCTTATCTTCCTTTAGATGGGCTTGAATCATTGTAATCTATGTCTCCTTGTAGTAATCCTCAATATTCTTCGTGCCTTGCGTGAGTCCTCATTATAACCTTCATCTTCTCTCATATATCAATAGGCTTCTCATGATTTCTTTGCCTCTTCAAAACAAATTGGTTTCACCAAATAATAGCTTAATTAGTGAATTTAATAGTAGCTAGTCTTACTTTTCTCTCCTCAAAGTAGTTATGACAATTAAATACTAGCTCTAGCTTCTTCTCCTACTTCTAAATATGCATTAGGGTCAAAAGCATCACGTTTTCTTGTATCCTTCCTACCACCTTTGTTATCGACAAATTTGAAATTGGCATCATCATCATAGTCAACATAATGATTATGTCTCACCTGCGTCTCTCCTTTGCAAATCTGTTATAACAACATCTTGCCTTTCCATTCAATCTCTCATGTCGCCAAATACTATATTCATGTACTCAAACTATTGCTTCATAGCTTGAAGGATAAATGAATCATCCTCTCTACCTATCTCATTCACTTCCTTATCTTTTGAGGTCCTGTTGCTAATTCCACCAAAAAATGTTAGAAATAACATCACATGTACTGCCTCACATATTTTTCTCTGTTGTTGTCACTTAATGCTTGTGTTCATTTTTCTTTAACGGCTTTTCTTACCATGAACTCACAATTCTCCCATTTACCACTACTCTAAATTTCCCTTTTGACTCTTTAAGGAAACTAAATAAGATAAATCAAAACGATTAATATTGAACAAACCAAACTAGAAAAATAAAAGTAAATAAGGGGCAATTGAACTAATGAAAAACAATGAATTAGAAAATGAAAAAAAGATGTCAAGAAGATTGAAACCGTTTAGTTTTACCTCAATAACTTAAAATTGGCATCTTTTTAATTTAATAGTTAACACAAAATACTAGTTGAACACTTAAAGACAACAAGCAAAATTGTCAAAAATGCTTTTTAATGGTATGCACTCAAAAATAAATTCCTATTTAGGAGTTGATTTTATTGCTTAAATGTGACCCATTCAACATTCTAATCATATTAATATACTTTTGATCATCTTTTAAATTTAAATTGGCGCCATTTGTAACTTAGGTAGTTTGAATATTCTTAATTAGCCCATTTAATATTTTTTTTCATCTATTTAACTCTAACTAGTGTGATTGGAACTTCTAAAATGTATATAGGATCTCTTGAAACCCTCTAAGCATCATCTCTAAGCCTCTCATCACCTCGCCTCTTTGGGTTGATAGTGGTTGGACTGACACTCTAAAACTTGATGAATAGACAACCTTGTCTCATCAAAAGCATGACATTCCCAATTCAAGCTACCCAACCTTTAACCAAAAAAAAAAAAAAAAAGGTGAAAACTCACCAAATAATATTATCTTTATTTTCTTTTTCTTTTTGCTAGCTCTATTTCTTATTTTTTCTTTTTTGAAGGGTAAGGTAACAATGTGATTAACTACAAGCAACTATATAGGAATGTATAGCCTTGAGTTAACCAAAAAAAAAAAAGAAGATAGCCTCGTACACGTGAAGTTAAAGAATATTGCTTCTAGCCTCTCTTGAGCCTCAGAATAAAAGGAAACCCTCATCACAAGTCAAAACCCAAAAACCAAACCAATAAAACCCATATACAACAATTGAGCTCTCTTTTTAACAGATTGATTTTATCTACTTTTTTCCTTGTCTTACGTAAATAATTTTTTAAAGTTAGAGAACGAGGGGCTGCATAAGTTCGAGAGAAGAGGGTCTTTGGAGAGGAGAGAGAAAGGGTGATTCAGCATGAGTGAATGAAAATTTTTACCATGTCAACAAACTATGCTGACTAGGATAGAAGTGGTTTGGTGCGTCTAATGCTACACAATCACCACAACGGCAATCAATGGTCTTTTTTAGCAAATTGACAGCTTTGACCTACATTTGGACTAATTTTAATGTTTTAGATCTTATTTAGATGATTTTGTTGTTAGATCAATGGTCTTTTGTGGTTATTTAGATGATTTTTCCTTCTTCAATTTCCTCTCTTTGGGAGCTGAATTACAGATTGTTCTGAAGGCCTCTTTTCCCCAACAAAGTGTTTATAAAGAGTCTTGACGTTATAATCCCTTTTGATTTGTAATCCACTTGTTTTAGTTACCATATAATATGAAGATTTATTTTTCTTTATGTTTTTTCTTTTGTTTTCAGTTTTCTATATATGCTAAAATATTTACAAAGGGATATGCGATTCTTTCTTTAGTATTGTTTGCCGTCCGAGATGTGGGACCAAATTCCCATTAGTGTATTCTTTCGTCAAAACTTTTAGTTTTGTGCTTTATTCTACTCTAAGTAGGTTTGTGCTTCGTTTTACTCCAAGCCTTATCTGAGCCTTATCTACTCCTTTCCTCATTGATTTTATTTTCTTTGTTCTTCGCACAGCTAAACGTTCCCCCTCCATTATCAAGTCCAAGTTCATAGCTTTCCCAACTTTAAGAAAATCTTGTTCTCTCCTAATTTGAGAGAACTTCCACTGGGTTTGTTGAGTTTAAAGTTGGATAATTGGGGGTTGAATTAAAGGCTTTGGAACAATGCTTCAATGGTTGGAATTGGGGACACGATAATTGCTATTCTTGTAGAGGTGACTCTTTCTTTAGGTGGCCTTTTTGGTCTCAATTAATAGAATATTATGACGGCAATGAGTTGTTTTCCCAGGAGACTTTCTGTGTCATTTTATTGCAATTGTTGGAAGAAATTGAGGTAACCCAGGATAGGAAAGGCCGAACCCTTTCATTTGAGTTTTCTTTCAATTTTTATTTTCATGTGCATTATGTTTTTTAATTCCATATAGCATTGCAACTTAATTACATTGGTTGTGTCTCTATTTAGCCCTTCCAAGAATTGTGCCATTATTACTTCCTTATCTTCCTCCACATTAGTTTGAATCATTGCAATCTTCATCTCTTTAGGGTGGTCTTTAATACTTTAGTGCCCTGGTTAGTTTTGCAATCATTGATACGAATTTTTGTAATAATGGTTAAGGATAAACATCTTTCTTGTCATAACCTTCATTTTTTCTTATGTATCAATAGGCCTCTTGCGTTCTTATTGCCTATTCAAAACAAGTTGGTCCCATTAAATCATCACATAGTTAGTAAATTCAACATTAGATAGGTTTACTTTTTCCTCCTGGAGTAGTTATGGTAATCAATTACTTGTTCTACCTTTTTCTCCCACCTCAAATACACATCAGGGTTATTCCTTAGAATGGGGGAATCTTTATTTTAATGCTTCCAAAAAGATTTTTAGAAGCATCACACCTTCTTGTATCCTTTCTATCGTCTTTATTATTGATGATTCCCATTATTGTGGCTCAATCATTAAAATTGGTATCATTGCCTCTGTCATCATCATAGTCATTATTATGATTATGCCTTTCTTACCTTCATGCATTAGGAGTTTCATGTGCTTGTCCCCTTTGCAACTCAGCCATAATAGCATCTTGCCTCTTCATTTGATCTCTTATGTCACCAAACACAACACTCTTACATTTAAACTATTGATGTATAGAAGAGAGACATTATGTGAGAGAGTCACAATTCCGACCATAGAGAGCTCGTTGTCAAATACCATTGGAACATCTTGCCATTGACCAAGTTTTTTGTTGTCTTTCTGTTTGTTTCATCGACTAGATCTTCCCCACCCTTCATAAGTTTTTGATATCCATTTGCACGCTAGTTAGATCCATTGAAAGAAATTGATTGAGTCAAGGGTTTGGGATAAGGAGGGGTAGTAGCAGCAGTGGACGTCGATCAGGAGATCAACGCAAATTAGCAGAAGAAAAGATATAAGCTAGCTACACTACAGAAGAGAGATAAGCTCTTAAGCTTTGAAGAGAGATGAGCTAGTTATAGTAAGGGTCTTCAAAATTTGGAAGCAAGGAAAGACAACAGTGGTGGTGGACATCAATTAGGGGATCAGCAGCTCTTGACCCTTTTTTGTACAACTTTGGAGAGACGAGCTAGCTATAGTAAGAGTTTTCGAAATTTGAAAACAAGACGAGGCGAGGCGAGGGTTTTGAAGTGTGAAGGGTTTAATTTTCTCCACATCATTATCGTCTCCTCATCGTTTTATTGGATTTTGGTTTCTCTCGTGTGTTACTCTTGGATCACGTCCTGTGCATGTGTTGATCCTTTCTTTATGAAAAGACAAAACTAAATGAGTAGAAGAAGAATCTCCTTGCTATTATTGTGCTCCTAATGGGTAACGAATGCCAATGCCTACAACATCACTATTCATCAACAATATACTAGCGACATATGATTACAAAAAACTATAGAGGATATCTTAATGGTGGGGAAGGATCATGGATTAGCTGGCGATGGGGCAATTAAGCAGGGCTGGGAAAAGGTTTGGCTTTGTAAAGTTTATTGATCAGCACAATGCTAGGCAACAAAGAGATTGAATGGGGAAAGGTACAAGGGGTACAAGCTAGGGGTGTAGATTACACAATCAAGTGGGGGAGGGGATATTGCAGAAATAAACCTATTCCAATCGAGTCCAAGGGTTATGGTTAGTACAACAGATTTACAAAGATGTGTTATTAGGTGGTTGTGACAGGGGTGTATGTTAAATTAATTAACATAAGTGGCCCTTGTTATTTAAAGTATGACCCAATATAAAAGGCCTAATATGATGGTCGGTTGGACATAACGGTAATTTGGGTCATCGGGTTTAAAATCCCTCCACTCTCCCTATTTAAAGATAATCGTTACAGGAAAAGAGGAGTAATTCCCTATTTAAGGTAACGGTTACAGAAAAAAGGGGTAACTCCCTATTTAAGGTAACAGTTACAGAAAAGAGGGAAACTCCCTATTTAAGACCCGAATGAGGGCTGTGCTTCTGGGTATGACCGAAGACCCGAATTGGTTTGGGCATGGCGGAATGACTTCCTGGTAAGGGCTGTGCTTCTGGGTATGGCTGACGTTAAGATTTACAGAAAGAAAATTCTTAACGCCATCCAAAACGCTGCTAGCGTATAAAGGAAAATGGCCGGCGTTGAAAGGAAAATTGATTTACGCCGACCACTGGGATTCTACGCCGCTGGCGTTTGCCGGTGTGGAGTATATGCCGGCTACTGGAGTAGTACGCCGCCAACATATTGGCCGGTGTTGACTCCCACAGAATGGACAAATCTTGTTAGTCACCAAAGTGGCCTAGCTTGAAAGGATTTGAACTTTTGATTATGAATTTCAATTGTTCATTTCTTTAGATGCTAATGAAATGTTGTACAGATTTGAAATGAACAATTGTGGTTATTAATTATGAAGTTAGGAGATCATCCAAAGATAGATTATTGCTTGTAATTAATGACACTAAAGGGGATTGATTGATATACTGGGTAAACGTGATTGAATATCCAAAGATAAAATTCATGTTAACTCTAGTATGATTGATTGATCTATCAAAGTATATCTAAATTAGCATCATCATTGATTAAAGTTATATATTTGAGGATCACCCAAAAGTGAACTTAAATACATAATTAAAGTTTGTAATGTATGTATCTGAATCCATTTGAATTTATTCAAAGCATTAATATGTAAATTTGGATCATGTTTGCAGCTTCCAATAATGTATTCGCCTTGGGCAATGCGATAATCAAATTCAATAGGTTGAACTATGCGGAACGGTCTAAGTATATTCAGTTTCATTTAGGTGTTTTAGGCTTAGACTTAGCAATCATCTCGAATGAAAAGCCTGCAACCATTACCAAGACTAGTACAGAATCTAATAAGTCTCTTCATGAGGCTTGGGTACGGTCCAATAGGCTGAATTTGAATTTGATGCGAATGACGATAGCTAAAAATGTCAAGCCATCAATGCCTAAGACAAAAAATGCTAGGGAATTTATGATGAGAATTAAGGAATACTCTCAATCAGATATAGCTGATAAATCCATTGTAGGAAGCCTAATAAGTGAGCTGACAACGAAGAAATTTGATTGGTCACAGCCTATTCATGATCATGTGACTAGTATGGCTAATTTAGCAATAATGTTAAAAACAATGGGCATGGATGTGAGTGAATCCCTTTTGGTTCAATTCATCATCAACTCACTGCCTCCTGAATTTGGCGAGTTCCAAGTGAATTATAACACTATTAAAGAGAAATGGAAATTTCAAGAAATTAAGGCCATGTTAGTTCAGGAAAAAAGGAGATTAAAGAAGATGAAGGATCACTTCATTCATCTTGCTATTCATAATGATGCTAGTAGTAGCAATTCTAAACCATATAAGAAGAGTAAGAAGAAAGACATAGCCTCTATGAAAGTCACTGGAGGTCAGATCCAAAAGGATCAGAAATGCTTCTTCTGCAAAAAGATGGGTCCGTTCAAGAAAGATTGTCCAAAAAGAAAGGCTTGGTTTGAAAAGAAAGGTATGTACTGTATATCAGTATGTTTTGAATCAAACGTAATTGAAGTACCCAATAATACTTGGTGGTTAGACTCTGAAGCTACTATTCATGTGTCACATATTACGCAGGGATTCCTTTCAATCCAGCCCATAATAGGAACTGAGAAGTTCCTTTATATAGGAAATAGAATGAAGGCACGAATAAAAGGAATTGGGGCGTACAGATTGATCTTGGACACTAGGTGTCACTTGGATCTAGAAACGTGTCTCTATGTTCCTGAATGTGCTAGGAATTTAGTTTCTGTTGCAAAGTTGGATGAAGTAGGATTTAACTTTAAGATTGGAAATGATGCATTTTCATTGTATAGACATTCGTACTA
Organism: Ceriops tagal; assembly: GCA_021533255.1. Lineage (NCBI taxonomy): Eukaryota > Viridiplantae > Streptophyta > Magnoliopsida > Malpighiales > Rhizophoraceae > Ceriops > Ceriops tagal. The sequence goes on along the minus strand of JAGSHU010000115.1, from coordinate 4,107 downwards.
TTATAGATCTGGTACTTTAGTTGATAATTTGTACCGTTTTAATCTTGATGCTATGTATGCTGATTCTCTATTTCTTGTTGAGCATAGTATAGGTAACAAACATAATGCACATGATGATAGTTCTGCTTTCTTATAGCATCAAAGTTTGGGTCATATATCCAAAGAAAGGATATTGAGGTTGGTGAAAGGTGATGTCCTGCCTCAATTGGATTTTACTAATTGGGACGTATATGTTGACTGTATAAAAGGGAAACAAACAAGACACACATCAAATAACCCAGCCATAAGAAGTAATGAGCCTTTAGAATTGATACATACTGATATTTGTGGCCCCTTTGATATTCCAACATGGGGTGATGAGAAATATTTCATGACGTTTATAGATGACTACTCACGATATTGTTACTTATATCTACTGTATGAAAAGTCCCAGTCAGTAAACACCCTGGAGATCTTTATTAATAAAGTGGAAAGGTAGTTAGATAGAAAAGTAAAAATGATTAAGTCAGACAGGGGTGGTGAATATTATGGAAAATTCAATGAAAGTGGACAATGTCCTGGTCCATTTGCAAAACTTGTTGAAAGTCAAGGCATATGTGCACAGTATACAATGCCTGGTATACCACAACAGAATGGTGTAGCGGAAAGACAGAATCGCACACTTATGGATATGGTTAGGAGCATGTTGAATTACAGTACTGTACCTTTATCCTTGTGGATGCATGCGTTAAAAATTGCTTCATATCTGCTGAATAGGGTTCCTAACAAGGCTGTCCCTAAGACTCCTTATGAGTTATGGATAGGTAGGAAACCCAGTTTAAGACACCTTCATGTTTAGGGTTGTTCAGCAGAAGTAAGGATATATAATCCACATGAAGGAAAACTTAATGTAAGAACCATTAGTGGTCACTTTATTGGCTATCCTGAAAAGTTCAAAGGGTATAGGTTCTATTGTCCTAACCATAGTACTAGAATAGTTGAGTCTTGTAATGCTCAATTCATTAAAAATGGTCAGTTCAGTGGGAGTGGGGAATCATGAAAGTGGATATTAGAGAATTACAAAATGAAAGATCCACAGTGAGCACTCCTACTCAAGTTGGTATCGCCATACCTAGTATTTCTACTCAAGTTGTTGTTCCTTTTGTTGCATCACAGTTACGTGACATGCAAAAATAACAAATTGATATTCGAAACACGCAAAGTGAACACATAAGAGATGAACCAAGTGACAATGTGCAAGTTACAAATGAACAAGTGATACCACAAGAAATGGCATTACGGAGGTCTACAAGATAAAAAAGGCCAGCTGTATCAAATGATTATGTGGTTTACTCACTTAAGCATGAATCAGAATTAAGCATTGATAAAGATCCAGTCTCATTTAAACAAGCCATGAAATGTAATGATTCTGAAAAGTGGTTCAATGCCATGAAGGAAGAGATGAAATCGATGGATGTAAATCAAGTCTGGGAACTAGTAGAGTTGCTTGAAGGATCAAAACGAGTTGACTGTAAGTGGGTCTTCAAGACCAAGCAAAACTCAAAAGGTAACATCGAAAGGTACAAGGCCAGACTTGTTGCCAAAGGTTACACTTAAAAGGATGGTGTTGACTATAAGGAGACTTTCTCTCCATTCTTTAAGAAAGACTCCTTAAGAATTATTATGGCTTTGGTAGCTCACAATGACCTAGAACTCCACCAAATGGATTTAAAGACCACCTTTTTAAATGATGACTTAGAAGAGGAAGTGTATATAGACCAACCTGAAGGTTTCATAACCACAGGGCAAGAAAATTTGGTGTGTAAATTAAAGAAATCGATATATGGACTGAAACAAGCCTCTCGACAATGGTATATTAAGTTCAATAATACCATTACATCATATGGTTTTGTAGAGAACACCGTTGATCGGTGTATCTATATGAAGGTCAGTGGGAACACGTTCATTATATTAGTCCTATATGTCGATGACATTCTTTGGCTGCTAATGATATAGGTTTGTTACATGATGTTAAGAAATTTCTCTCTGAAACTTTTAAAATGAAAGATATGAATGAGGCATCCTATGTGATAGGAATAGAGATATTCCGCAATAGATCATAAGGATTGTTAGGATTGTCTCAAAAAAACTATATTAATAAAGTATTAGAGAGATTTAGAATGGAAAATTGCTCTATAGGAATAGTTCCAATTCAGAAAGGGGACAAGTTCAGTGAATTGCAATGTCCAAAGAATAATTTGGAACGAAAAACAATGGAATTCATTCCCTATGCATCGCTGGTTGGAAGTTTGATGTACGCTCAAACATGCAATCGGCCAGACATTAGTTTCGCTATTGGAATGTTAGGTTGATATGAAAGTAATCCTAGAATAGATCATTGGAATGTTGGAAAGAAAGTACTTAAGTACTTACAAGGCACCAAGGATTATATGCTTACTTATAAAAGATCAAGTCATCTTGAAGTAGTAGGTTACTCAGATTCAGATTATGCTAGATGTGTAGACTCGAGGAAATCTACATTTGGTTACATGTTTCTCTTGGCTGAAGGAGCAGTTTCATGGAAAAGTAGGAAGTAGTCTGTCATTGCTACTTCCACTATAGAGGCTAAATTTGTAGCATGCTTTGAGGCTATTGTTCATGCATTGTGGTTGCGGAATTTATCTTAAGGCTTGGTTTGGTCGACAGTATAGAAAAGCTGTTAAGAATTTATTGTGATAATTCCGCAGCTATTTTCTTCTCTAAGAATGATAGGTATTCTAAAGGTGCAAAACATATGGATTTGAAATACCTATCTATTAAGGAAAAAGTGTAAAACTAAAGAGTGTCCATTGAGCATATTGGTACTGAATTGATGATAGCGGACCCATTAATTAAAAGTTTGCCACCGAAAACATTTATTGGACATGTTGAACGGATGGGCATTTTGGACAGGTCCTCATTCTCTTGAAAGTCAATATTTTATGCTGCTCATATCATTGTGACACTCATGAATTGAATTAAGGTTATGGTTTTGTTTGGACTTTGTTATCTCCATTTAGTTGTACACAGTTATAGTTTATGAGATAACTAGTAGCATATTTGGAAATGACAATTTAAAGTTTCAATGTTCCTTAGTTAGGTTATTATGAATTATGATGATTATGTGATACATGGAAGGAATCATGTCGCTAAAAGATATGTGACCATCATGATCTAATCATTTTAATTCAATCAAATATTATGGTTTGATGATCTTTAAGTATTATGCACACTTATTGGTTATTGATTCATCAAGTCATAACATGGGCCAAGTGGGAGATTGTTAAATTAATTAACATAAATGGCCTTTGTTATTTAAAGTATGACCCAATTAAAAGGCCTAATACGATGGTCGATTGGGCATAACGGTAATTTGGGTCATCGGGTTTAAAATCCCTCCACTCTCTCTATTTAAAGATAACTATTACCGGAAAAGAGAAGTAACTCTCTATTTAAGGTAACAGTGACAGAAAAGAGGGGTAACTCCCTATTTAAGGTAACGGTTATAGAAAAGAGGGGAACTCCCTATTTAAGGTAATGATTACAGGAAAAGGGGGTAACCTTTATCATTATGGACTTTTCCTCCTCTCTACCATCAGAGAAAACGAAAGAAAAGAAAGGGAAGAGGAGGAGAAAGAGAAAAGTTTTTCAAGAGCAAATCGGAAGAGGATTCTCATCTTCGCTACAGGACCTCAGCATCATAGACAACGGTATGTTGATTTCATTACGATTTGTGTGCTAGTATTCGCATTAAGAAAAGATCCTGCATTATAGAAATAAGAATTTCATGAAAGAGAAATTCTAGAAAATTCCAACAATGTAGGGCCAATCACTCTAGATTACAGCACCACAATAAAGGAGATAGACTAGCTATTCTGAAGTGTGGTGGGAATGACATACAAGTCAATACCAATTGGGCAATTAATGGGGAGACTACAATGAGCACTTCATCATCCAGTTAAGGCCACACCAATAGGGGGAGCACAATTGCTACTCACTTTTAATTCTAGAGAAGCAATGCTCGATGAGGTGAATGGTGGTAAAGCCAAGCAGTGCTAAATATTCCAACAATTGACTCCTTGGTTTGTT